>CAUYLG010003743.1:0-45967 GCA_963573385.1 Cacajao melanocephalus
TATATACTTTTTTTTTTAATTTTAAGACAGAGTCTCGCTCTGTCACCAGACTGGAGTGTAGTGGCATGATCTCAGCTCACTGCAACCTCTGCCTCCCAGGTTCAAGCAATTCTCCTGCCTCAGCCTCCTGAGTAGCTGGGACTACAGGCACACGCCACCATGCCCAGCTAATTTTTGTATTTTTAGTAGAGGCGGGGTTTCACCTTGTTGGCCTAGATGATCTTGATCTCTTGACCTCATGATTCGCCCTCCTCGGCCTCCCAAAGTGCTGGGATTACAGGTGCAAGCCACCGTGCCTGGCCTGTATACTTTATGTATTTGGATTATACCTCACCGTACACATACCAAAAACAAAACAAAACCTCAAAACAAACCATGAGCTTTGGAGAAATCAGGACTGGATTGGGATCATGGTTGCCATTTTGTCAGCTGTGGTGACCTTGGATAGGGCACATAACCTCTTGCAATTTCAGTTTCCTCCTCTGTAAAACAGAGATAAAACCTCCCTTGAACAGACCTTTACATACAGTTAGACAATTACTACATTACCTGGAGCACAGTGCAGTGAACTGCACCTTCTTAAATGTGACTTGTTATTAACGTATATCACTTAGACATTTCTTTGGCTGCAAAGCAGTAGAAAACCTGACTAACATTTTGAGGCAGAGTCTTGCTCTGTCGCCCAGGCTGCAGTGCAGTGGCGCAATCTTGGCTCACTGCAAACTCCGCCTCCCAGGTTCAAATTATTCTCCTGTTGCAGCCTCCTGAGTAGCTGGGATTACAGACATGCACCACCAAGCCTGGCTAATTTTTGTGTTTTTAATGGAGATGGGGTTTTGCCATGGTGGCCAGGCTGGTCTCAAACTCCTGGCCTCAAGCAGTCTGCCTGTCTTGGCCTCCCAAAGGGGGCTTTCCTTTTATTAGAGGGAAATCTGCCCCAGAAGTCCTCATTAAGCACAATTCTCCAACATCTTACTGCCTGGAATTGGTCACATGGTTGGCTATAGGAAAAAGTTGGAAAGCAACATCAGGAATGGGAATGAGATGACTGTGATTGGCTTTGACTAAAGGTTTTCATCCCTGACTACACATCAGAAGCACCTGAGATGGTTTAAAAATATGCCATGTGTACAGACATGCATGTCTGGCCCCATCCCAAACCAACCAAGTTAGAATCCCTGGTGGTGTTTTCTTTCTTATTTATTTAGTTTTTGAGACTGAGTCTTACTCTGCTGCCCAGGCTGGAGTGCAGTGGTACCATCTTGCCTCACTGCAACGTCCGCCTCCCGGGTTCAAGCAATTCCTTTGCCTCAGCCTCCTGAGTAGCTGGGATTACAGGCATGTGCCACCCCACCTGGTTAATTTTGGTAGTTTTAATAGAGATAGGATTTCACCATGTTGGCCAGGGTGGTCTCGAATCTTGACATCAAGTGATCTGCCCACCTTGGCCTCCCAAAGGGCTGGGGTTACAGGCATGAGCCACCATGCCTGGCCTTTTTTTTTTTTTTTTTTTAGTGAAACTGGTTGAGAACCAGTGCCACAGTTCAAGATCTAAGACGGTGCCCATATTCAAGGCAGGCGGGTGTTTTACATGAGCATTTACAGTATTATGTATATAATACAATGTTACTGTAATACGAGAGCCCACGTCCTGGTGGGGCCTGTTTTATTCATTATACTTCTTACTGCCTTACATAATTCATCTCCCCCATTCAAATGTCAGCTCCACAAGGACAAGGGTTTTTGTTCATTGCATCTAGAATAGGACTCAGTGCTTCATAGGTAGCGCTCAGTCAGTATGTGTTGAACAATTGAACGCAGTTTACATTATTGTGTCATTTAATCCACCCAACACTCCTTCAAGGTTGTGATACCATCCTGTCCCCATTTCACAGAAGAGCAAGCTGAGGCTCAGAGATATGAAGTCACCTGGTCAAGACCACACAGCCAGGAGGCAGCAGTTTCAAGTACTGGCTCAGACCTAGGGCTTTCTGACCTTAGAGCACAAACTTCCAGTCATCACACGTGTCTCTTTCAAAACAAGATACCTCTCATATGCTCTAATCCCTTTCTAGGTCCCAAGAGCCCCCTAACTTTCCCTTCTATCCCCTGAGTAGCTCATCACCCTGCGGGGCTCCATCCTGGAAGATGCCACGCCCACAGCCACCAAGCATGGGACTGGGCGGGGCCTGCCCGTGAAGGATGCCCTGGAGTATGTCATCCCGGAGCTCAACATTCACTGCCTGCGGCTGGCCCTCAACACCCCCAAGGTGACGGAGCAACTGCTGAAGCTCGATGAGCAAGGGGTGAGCCAGGGGCTAGAGGTGGGAGGGCTGCTGGGGCGGGAGCTTGCAACCCCACTCCCGGTACCATTTTCTTTTTTCTTTGCAAGTAGCAGTAACCTACTTAAGCTGGTTTCAGTAAAAGGAGGGATTCAAATCAAATTCTAGTGGTGCTAAGAGCAGGAATGTAACTGGGTTTTCTACAGGAAGGAGATTGTCTAGGGGCGAGATAGCTGCTAGGTCCGCGTGTGTGCATGCATATATGTGTCTGTGGTGGGGGATTAGTGTGTGTCTTTCCTCCCCACTCCTCATGCTGGCTCCCTCTGCTTCTCTTACCTCTCCCACAGCTCCCAGTCTGTTAGAATTACAGCCGCACACAGACCCCAGCAAGCTGACTCTGGTCACAGGAGAGCCATTGATTGGGCTATGCATAGGTCAGGTGTCTGTCTGTGGCCCAGTCACCCGTGACCAGGGGAATCTGGGATACCAAAAGCAAACATGGTTATTGGGAGCCCATTTCCTAAAAAGGATACTGAGTATAAGCCTTGAGCCCTCCAGATTTTGCTTTTGCAGAATCTGAGCTTGTCCCAGTCCGCCTGCTGTGGGAAGCTGGCCAAGGCAACAGTCTCTTTCATGCAAGCATGCCATCACCAGCCATCCTCCACCTACCGTAGTGAGAAGAGGTGGCCTGGACACCTTGTTGTGTTTCTCTGGAGTAGAAGGGAGAGGGAGGGACAACTGGGACATGCTGCCATGCCCCAACACTGTTTTCCTTCCTGTCTGGCTGTGGCTCTGGGTTCCCCAGTGGTCCCCGCAGCTTCCAGGGCTGAAGGCCTCAGAAAGACCCCTTGCTCCCTTCCCTCTGCCGTCTCTGCCTGGCCTGCCTCCGCAAAGCTGCTCTTGTCTCTGCAGCTCTGCCGGAAGCACAAGGTGGGCATCCTCTATTGCAAGGCTGGCCAGAGCTCCGAGGAGGAGATGTACAACAACGAGGAGGCTGGCCCCGCCTTTGAGGAGTTCCTCTCCCTCATCGGCGAGAAGGTCTGCCTGAAGGGCTTCACCAAGTATGCCGCCCAGCTGGATGTCAAGAGTAAGTGGGGGCCAGTTAGGTCACAGTGAGCCACCGCCACACGCCCATTCAACGGGCAAAGCTTAAAAGGCCTGGGGATGCCAAGGTGGGGATGTGGAGCAGTGAGAGCTCTCAGACTTCATGTGTAGGAACACGAGTAAGTACAGCCACTTTGTTTTTTCAGCTTTTTTTTGTTCGTTTTTTGTTTTGGGGTTCTTTTTTTTGAGACAGAGTCTCACTCTGTGGCCCAGGCTGGAGTGCAATGGCATCATCCCAGCTCACTGCAACCTCCACCTCCCAGGTTCAAGTGATTCTCCTGCCTCAGCCCCCTGAGTAGCTGTGAGTACAGGTGTGCACTACCACACTAGGCTCCCATTTTTGTAGTTTTAGTAGAGATGGGTTTCACCATATTGGCCAGGCTGGTCTTGAACCCCTGACCTGAAGTGATCCACCTACCTCCGCCTCCCAGAGTGCTGGGATTACAGGTGTGAGCCACTGCGCCTGGCCATGTGCAGCCACTTTGGAAAACAGTACAGCACGTTCAAGTCCAGTTTGAAGAGACCCTGCTGTGTGACTCAGCTCCTGCACGCCTGGACATGCACTGTCTAATGTGTAGCAGGAGAGGACTGAATATCCCTAACCGCTGGCACATCCATGCACCCAGTGCACACTGGCAGAGTTGTGTGTTCACCTAGTAGAGATGAACTGGCATGTGGGCATCAGCGTGGAAGAGAGCCACATGCTTTGTGCTGTGCATAGACAGCAAGCCTCAGAAGAGCGGGACCTGAAAGATGCCTTTTACTTTTTTGAGACCAAGTCTCACTCTGTTGCCCAGGCTGGAGTGCAGTGGCACAATCTCGGCTCACTGTAACCTCCGCCTCCCGGTTTCAAATGATCCTCCTGCCTCAGCCTCCTGAGTAGCTGGGATTACAGGTGCCTGCCACCGTGCCCAGCTAATGTTTGTATTTTTAGTAGAGACAGGGTTTCACCTTGTTAGCCAGGCTGGTCTTGAACTCCTGACCTCATAATCCACCTTTCACGGCCTCCCAAAGTGCTGGGATTACCGGCATGAGCCACTGTGCCCGGCCCATAATAATTATTTTTTATAGAGACAAGATCTCGCTATGTTACCCAGACTGGTCTCAAACATAAGGCCTCAAAAGATCCTTGGCCTCACAAAGTGCTGTAACTACACACATGAGCCAGTATACCTGGACTAACAATTAGTTTTAAAACTAATCGTTAAACTAAAACTAATCTCAAAAATTTTTAAAAACCAGTGGGCCCAGCAGGGTGACTCACAGCTGTAATCCCAACACTTTGGGAGGCCAAGGCAGGAGGATTGCTTGAGACCAGGCGTTCAAGACCAGCCTGGGCAATAAAGCAAGACACTGTCTCTGAAAAAAAAAAAAAAAAAAAAAAAAAAACCAGCAATATATTTTTTGGGGATATGCCCTTATATAGTCGAACTTTGAGGAAAAACAGAGCCAAGCGTGGTGGCTCATGCCTGTAATCCAGCACTTGGGAGGCTGAGGCAGGAGGATTGCTTGAGCCTGGGAGTTTGAGGCTGCAGTGAGCTATGATCATGCCACTATACTCCAGCCTGGGTGACAGAACAAGACCCCATCTCAAAAATAAATAAATAGGCCAGACTCGGCGGCTCACACCTGTAATCCCAGCACTTTGGGAGGCCGAAGTGGGTGGACCATGATGTCAGGAGTTTGAGACCATCCTGGCCAACATGGTGAAACCCCGTCTCTACTAAAAAATACAAAAATTAGCCGGGCGTGGTGGCATGAAGCTGTAGTCCCAGCTGCTCGGGAGGCTGAGGCAGGAGAGTTGCTTGAACCCGGTAGGCAGAGGTTGCAGTGAGCTGAGATTGCACCACTGCACTGCAGCCTGGTGACAGAGCCAGACTTCATCTCAAAATTAAAATAAGCCAGGTGCGGTGGCTCATGCCTGTCATCCTAGCACTTTGGGAGGCTGAGGCGGGCAGATCACCTGAGATCAGGAGTTCAAGACCAGCCTGGCCAACATGGTAAAACCCCTTCTCTGCTAAAGATATGAAAAAAATTGGCTGGGCGTGGTGGTTCATGCCTGTAATCCCAGCTGCTTGGGAGGCTGAGGCAGGAGAATCTCTTGAACCTGGGAGGCAGAGGTTGCAGTGAGCTGAGACTGCACCATTGCACTCCAGCCTGGGCAACAGAGTGAGACTCCATCTCAATAATAAATGAATGAATGAATGAATGAATGAATAGGAAAAATAAGGGAACACTGGAGACAATAAGCAGGATAGTGTTGGCTGTCCAGGGAGAGATGCGTGTGTCTGGGGAATGGTGCTCACATTAGAGTGTGGGTGATGATCTCTTTCTTAAGGTGGTGGCACAGAGGGCGTGCTCATTGCAGCAGTCTCTGTGCATATCATATGTATGTGTACACAAATACATATGATATATGGGGCTAGGCACGGTGGCTCACACCTGTAATCCCTACATTTTGGGAGGATGAGGTGGGTGGATCACCTGAGGTCATGAGTTCAACCAGCCTCACCAACGTGGTGAAACCCCATCTCTACTAAAAATACAAAAATTATCCGGGCGTGGTGGCGGGCACCTGTAATCCCAGCTATTTGGGCGGCTGAAGCAGGAGAATCACTTGAACCCAGGAGGCAGAGGTTGCAGTGAGCCCACATTGGGCCATTGCTCTCCAGCCTGGGTGACAGAACGAAACTGCATCTCAAAAAAAAAAAAGAACAGCTCTGGAGCCCGACAGCCTGAGTCTTGGCCCAGACTCTACCACTCATTGCAGCGTGGACTTGGGAAGTCACTCCCTCTCCATGCCTCAGTGTCCCGCTCTGAAACATGGGCTTAATAAGCAGGTTTGCCTCATACTGGTCATAACCTTCCCTCCTATTAGAGAGAACCCATATCCTGATTCTCAGTGATAACCATTTCTTTGCTTTTCTTCATAGTTTTGCTACTTACGTACGCATCCCTGATGGGGGTAATCTGACCTGCTTTTGCACGTCACTTGAATGGGATCACACAGTGTGTGCTGCTTTGTATCAGCATCTTTCACTCAACACTATATGTAGAGGATTCCCCCATGCTGCAGCCGCAACTCATTCTTTTTCCTGGCTGTATATTTTTCCACAGTGTCAATTTACCAGTGTGTTCACCCATTCTCTTGACTGACACTTGAAGATTCTTGTACGCACATCCCAGGACACATGTACATGATTTCTCTGGGCTGTGCTTCTAGGAGAGGAAGTGCTAGGTTATCAGTGAAGCCTATTTTAAGGTTTAAGAGAGATGACTAAAAAGTTTTCCGAAGGGCTTGTACCATTTCCACACCTAACCCAGCCTCCTCAAGGGTTCCGGTTGCTCCACATCCTCACCAACCCTTGGTACTGTCAGACTTTTTAATATTTACCAATCTGGTGGGTACACAGCGGTGAGGTTTCCTTTTTATCTAAATGTGTTTCATTTTTAAGAGTGGATTGAAGTGAAAGCACCAAGTTAAAGACCAACACAGATGGTACGTGGGTTATGGCAGAAACCCAGAGGTTTTGGAAACATGGTCCTAACTGGCGTTTCTGTTTCAGCCGACTCCACGGGAACCCACTCCCTCTACACGACATACCAGGACTACGAGATCATGTTCCACGTCTCCACCCTGCTCCCTTACACCCCCAACAACAGGCAGCAGGTCAGTGATTTTCCGCAAAGGCACGGCTGCTGGATGTTGGCTGCCCACCTGTCAGCATCGGCCCCTCCCAATACCGTCCTGTGGAGCAGATGGAGGCCCTTGGCCTTGGAGACCATCTTTACTGGGGTCATTTTACCTGGGGATTAGAGACCAGGCCAGGTGTGGTTCCATGTCAGTTTAGCCCGTCTTTCCTGCTGCTCCTCGGGCACCCTGTCTGGCTCCAGCTACCCCAGTTCCCCTCCAGGGCCTCTTGAGTCGTCACTGGTCTTATGAAGAAGAGTGAATCAGTCAACATCATTTTGACTGCAAGTAACAGAAACTCACACCAAACTGGCTTAAGTAGAAAAAGATAGTTACTGGATTATATAACTCTACGATTCTGGAGAGGGCTGGCTTCAGGTCTGGTTGGATCCAGGGACTCTAACAATATTAGGAATCCTCCCCATTTCTCACCTCCACTTTTCTTTGCAGCAGCTTTATTCACAGGTGCAGGGCAAAGATGCCTCCCAGCAGCCCCAGGGTCACTTCCCACCATCTTAGCCATCCCAGCAGAAAGAGCACTGTTCTTTCCAGTTGTCCCAGAAGTGTTTCAGAACTGAGTCTCATTGGACCATTTACATGCCAGTCCGTGGGCAAGTCTTGGGGCCTGGGGTGGGGGTGGAATGGGCAGACTGGCTACGCCCGAGGCTCACACCCACCCCTAGAGAGGGTGAGTGGCACCAGCTCAACTCGAAACATGGATGGAGGTTGGGGAGGTGCTTTCCCAAACTGGGTGGGTGTGGAGGAGGAAGGGATACCAGGTGGGCAAACTATTAAACAGGCACTGCCAAGAGGCTGCAGCTGTGACCCGGCCCCTCTCTTGGGCCCACCTTGCAGGCTGGGCCCAGGGAACAGTTCTTCCAGTTCCTAGTGAACAGAAGCCCCAGAGTGTTGACAATTTAGGAAGTGAGTGTACATATTTTCCCAGCTGGCACAAGTGACACTATAGGCCACAAATGGCCGAATACTGATTTCCTAAGGTTCATCTAAAAGCATGCTATTAAGAGCTTTGGTCTTAGGCTAGACTTAGTGGCTCACACCTGTAATCCCAACACTTTGGGAGGCCAAGGCGGGCAGATTACCTGAGGTCAGGAGTTTGAGACCAGCCTGGCCAGTATAGTGAAACCCCATCTCTACTAAAAATACAAAAATTAGCCAGGCGTGGTGGCGGGCACCTGTAGTCCCAGCTACTCAGGTGGCTGAGGCAGGAGAACCACTTGAACCCGGGAGGTGGAGGTTGCAGTGAGCTGAGATCCACTGCACTCCAGCCTGTGTGAGAGAGTGAGACTCCATCTCAAAAAAAAAAAAAAAAAAAAAAGAAGTGGGTTAGAATCCAGGCTCTTTCCCTTCATCACTACATGACTTAGGGAAAATCACTTAACCTCTGTGAGCCTAAGTTTCCTCATCTGTAAAATGGGGCAAAATGAGTTAACACCTCTCAGGGTTAAGAGATTAATTGAGATGACGAATAGAAGATATGGCTGTGCAGTATCTAGTACAGGACCAGCTACAGTCAATAGGTACTTTAGCAATTTGATAGAATGCCACTTAAATACACATAAAGAACTAACTATTCAGTAGTAGGAGCTGAGCTACAAAGCATGTCTGGAGTTCACGCTGTGAGCCACATTACTTTGAGCTCCATGGAACTCCTGTCCGTGGATGACCTATGTTGGCAGATTCCTTGACAGTTAAATGACTACTAGAACTGTGTAAATAAGACCAATGTAGTCTCAGCAAATAAGCCAAATACCATGAATACAGTGTCACCTGTGAAGATAACAGAGTCTTCCTCGGAGACTGACCAGCAGGGAAGAGAAGGCGTATTAGTCCGTTTTCACACTGCTAATGAAGACCTGCCAGAGAATGGGTAGTTTATAAAGATAAAGAAGAAGTTTAATGGACTCACAGTTCCAAATGGCTGGGAAGGCCTCACAGTCACAATGGAAGGCAAAGGAGAAGCAAAATCATGTCTTATATGGCGGCAGGCAAGAAAGCTTGTGCAGGGGAACTGCCCTTTATATAAACAACCAGATCTCGTGAGACTTATTTACTATCATGAGAACAGCATGGAAAAGACCCGCCCCCATGATTAAATTGGCTCCCACCGGGTCCCTCCCATGAAATATGGGAATTATGAATTGTCGGGTGGGGACACAGCCAGCCATATCAGAGGGTGAGGGTCCCATAGGACACTCTGAAGCTGCAGCTGTCCTGACCTCAGTCAGCATCCAGGGAAGCAGTGGTGCCTAGAACTGGCCTTGCCAGTGACCTGGGCTCTGAGTTGGCCATTGCCTATGAATGTGGCTTTGAGCAAGTTGAAGGCAACCAGCATGTGCTCTCTAGACCTTATTTATTGAGCGCCTCCTGTGTGCCAGGCACTGCTAGGTACTGAGGATACAGTGAGGGGCAGTGAACAAAATCCCTGTTCTCATGGAGCTGCCACTTCAGTGGGAAGAGACAAGAAACAAAAGGAAAGAGGGAAAGCCATCTATGCTGAGTGTTAAGTAATGGGGACAGAAAAGCAAAGATCAGGAAGTGCTGTAGTGGGGTGGATCTTGGATAATGTAGTCAGCAAACGCCTGCTTGGTGGGGTGACATCTCTGCAAGACCAGAGGAGGTGAGGAAGGAAGCTGTGTGGGGCCCCAGGAGGAGGAAACAGCGGTGCAGAGGCCTTAAGGAAATGTTTCTGGCATAGTTGAGGAGCAGCAGGAGATGGGTATGGCTGCAGCAGGTGAGCAGAGGGCGTGGGGAATGTCAGAGAAGTGACGGGCCTGCTGGGCCATGACAAGGCCTCCATCCTTTATCCTGAGTGAGAGGGAACCACAGGAGGGTTTGTCCCCTGACTCAGGTGTTCCTTTGGCTGCACGTGAGCCAGGGAATGGGAACAGGGGTGGGTGAGGAGCTGTGGCAGTGGTCCAGGCAGGACCCCTCAGGCCGACCTGTGACACTTTGCTGTCCCCCTCTGTTGCCCTTTTCCCAGCTGTTGCGGAAGAGGCACATAGGAAATGACATCGTGACCATCATCTTCCAGGAGCCCGGCGCGCTGCCATTCACCCCTAAGAACATCCGCTCACACTTCCAGCACGTCTTCATCATCGTCCGAGCGCACAACCCCTGCACTGATAACGTCTGCTACAGGTAGGCCCTGCCACACATGGCCCCCAGCAGCGTGCAGAGAGAGGGTCAGGCGCTGGCCCAAGTGGGTCCAAGTGCACAGCCACCCCCCGTCACCTGTTGTGCTTCCAGAGAGGAGCTCCACACACACATTCCCATACCATCTGAGAGAGTAGTTTTTAGCCAGAACGGGGCATGGCCCCCTAGTTTTGCTAAGGAAACCATGAGGGATTTGTGTTTGCTTGGAATCTTTTGTTGCGAGTAACAGAAAACCCATCTCCATGTTGCTTAAGACAAAAAGCCAGCTGGGTACATTGGCTCTCAAAAATGGCACGTTTAGGCCTGGCAGGATCTGCCCCCATCTCCTGGGGATCACCTTTCCAGCAGCTCTGAGGCAAGCATCCTACCAGTTGCAAATCCCCCAAAATGAGAGCTTTTGTTTCCCAGGAGTTGCATCAGAAGCTCCAGAATTGGGGCTCACTGGCCCAGTTGCAGTCGTGTGCCTGTCCTACAGCCAAAATCACCAGCCAGTCCTGGGCACCAGGCTTCAAGGACCAAGAGGCATAAGTGATGGTCCAGGGGAAAGTCGGGCGAAGCAGGGACTGCCTGTGGAAGTGAGCCCCACTTGGGAGGTAGAATTGAGTGGGGTTTTGTTGTTTTGAGGGGTTTTCTTTAGAGACAAGGTCTCACTGTGTCATGCTCGCTGGAGTGCAGTGGTGCGATCATAGCTCACTGCAGTCTTGACCTCCTGGGCTAAAACCATCCTCCTGCCTCAGCCTCCTGAGTAGCTGGGACTACAGGTGCACACTCCTGTGACTGGCTAATTTAAAAGAAAAAAATTTAGTAGAGATGGAGTCTCTCTTTTTTACCCAGGCTGGTCTTTAACTCTGGGCCTCAAGTGATCTTCCAGCCTCAGCCTCCCAAAGTGCTGGCATTATAAGTGTGAGCCACTGCACACAGCTGAGATCTTTTCATACCTGTACATAAAGTGCTTTTTGTTCTTTCTGATGCTTCATATTCCACTGGATGGATGCAAGGTCATCTCCTGTCCTCTACTGATGGATATTAGGGTTATTCTCTGATGCCTGCAGTGAACAGTCTTATTTATACTCTCATTGTGCCTGGGTCCAAGCATACAGCTGTATAAGAAATTCTAGAAATGGGCTGGGCACAGTGGCTCACGCCTGTAATCCCAGCACTTTGGGAGGCTGAGATGGGTGGATCACGAGGTCAGGAGTTCAAGACCAGCCGCCTGGCCAACACGGTGAAACCCCATCTCTTAAAAAAAAAAAGAAATTCTAGAAATGGAGGTGCCAGAGCAGAGTCCACATGTGTGTGTGCACCAGTAGTCATGGTGAATTACCACAGGTCTACCAGCTGCCTCTCTCAGCTGGGCGAGGGAAGGGAGGGCATCCCAGTCTGCAGCACGGGCTGTGGAGCACCGCCATGCTGCGCGTGTTGTCTGCTGGCTACTGGGAACCAGCATGCTGCGTGGCAGGGTCTCCTTACAGCCATGTCCCCGGACCTGAGGCCCCCTCTCCCCTGCCTGTCTATTCCCAGAGCGTGCAGCAGCAGCTACAGAGTGCCTGCACTTCGGGCGCTGTTGGGGGCTGAGGACCCTTGGATGAGATGAGAGAGATTTACACACATGCACACACATGCACGTGCACTCACATGCATGTGTGAGCCCATGCACATGCACACACGTGTGCACATAGGCACGTGCACATGCACCCATGCATACACATGCACATGCACACGCACATGTATGTGCCCATGTATACCCACACACACACACACATACCTGCACACACTCACTGGAAAAGGAGGCAGCCTTCTTATGGTGCATCAGAGGTGGGGGATTGAGCCAGCTGGGAGAGCTTTCTCTTCTCTTCCAGCTGAGTTTAGCCAATGGGAAGCAACGGAAGTGGGTGGGAAGCCTGGAAGAGAGAGGCTAGAATATTTATTTCTCTTCCCTTCCTCGCTGTGGGGCTGTGATGATAGCGTCAATGGTTGTTATCTTTGGTCCCTTACAGCTGCTGCTTCTGTTATGCCACCCCTCTCCCAGGGCCACAGCTCTCACCAGGGGAGGTCAGAGGTTTCCACTCTGACCTCCCCTCTCCTACTGGGGTCACCACATCAGCCTGCAGCTGACCTCCCACCCTTCTGGGTTTGCCTCTGCATGGTCTCCAGAGTGATTTCTTCTCTGACATACTGATCTTTCTTTTTTATAATTTAATTGAAAATATTTTTATTATGCAATATTTTAAACATTCTGAAAAGTACAGAAAATCACATAAGAGACACCCATGTGCCTACAGCCAGCTTTAACAGATGTTAACATTTTGCTCTGTTTGCTCTCCCTTTTTCCTTCATTTTTAAAGAATATTAGAGATACAACCGAAACTGCTCCTCAGCCATCCCCCTCCCTTGCTGTCCCTCCATCCCCACAGACCTGACCTTGCCTCTTCCCTGTGGAGGGAGCCTGGCCACCGCTCTCCAGCTTACCTTCTCCTGAAACTTCCAACTCCTGGCCCCCAACTCAGTGAATTTCTAATTGTCTTTCAAGACTAAACTCAGGGCAGGCGCAGTGGGTGACATCGTAATTCCAGCACTTTGGGAGGCCGAAGCAGGAGGATACTTGAGCCTAGGAGTTCAACATTAGCCAGGGCAACATAGGAACGCCCTGTCTCTAAAAAAATTTTTATAAATTAGCCAGGCCTGCTGGCATGCACCTGGAATCTCAGCTGAGGTGGGAGGATCACTTGAGCCTAGGACGTCGAAACTAGAGTGAGCCCCCCACTGCACTCCAGCCTGGGTGACAGAGCAAGACTCTGTCTCAAAAAAAAAAAAAAAAAAAAAAGACATGACGTGACTGTTGCCGTCTCTGACGGTAACCCCGGGTCATGTTGACCTTTCTGTATCTGTTACAGCACAGAGCTTGGCACATAGTGGGCCCTGAAGCCATCTTTGCTTGCTGGAAAGACGCCTGGCCCAAATGTTGTAGGTACTGAAAAAACAACTGTTGAATAAATAATTCTGAGTGTTCCAGCAGTGCTTATTGCCCTCCACTGATTAGGTGACCACCAGGTCACCTCATCGCCTGGTTGTGTCATGAGTGGTCATCTTTTCTGTTTCCAGTGTGCCATGTCCAAATAGCCGCCGCATCATCCCTGTAGCCTGTAGACTCTCAAAACCCAGTCCCTCCTGCTGGGAAGTGAGGGACCAGCTGTTCCGATGGCTCAAAAACCTTCAGCTGTTCGCAATTTTATGATTCGTAAAATCATGAATCAGGAATATAGGAAAAGCTGTCGCTATAAGCAGCTAAGTGCTGAATAAAGAAGTTACAAAGCTCTTCACCTCTGTAAAGCGCAATCTGACTACCCTGTTCGGTAGAGTGAAGGGCAAGGGAGGTCATCTCATCCATCCCTCTGCCTGGGGTAAGGCGCTGCCCACAAGATTTCCCACAGAAGAAAATCTGCCTGGTGTGTGTGGCATTCTTTGAAGAATGTGTGTACTGGAAAATGCCTTTTTCTGTTAAACCTATGCCCACCATACCTTGATAGAAACCTGTGTCGTCTGTCCATGTTGAAACCATTACTTTAGTCAGCATTGAGTACCTGTGCTGGGGAATCCACTAAGCCCAGGGCATCACCTGGCCACGTGGCACTCCTGGGGTATGAAAGGCCACTAGACAGTCCGCCAGAGATGGAGAGTAAGGGATCTGGCCTGATGGGCCGGGGTCACACAGTAGCTCACACGCTGGTCTCCTGCACGTGTTCTGTCCTCCAGTCCATTCTTCCTGAGGCAGCCACACTGGTCTCTGCCGATTGCGAATCTGTTGTCCCTCTGTCAGCACCTACCTCCATCAGGAACCCAGCAAGAAGCAGATCTCCCTCAAGGATTTAACCAAAGGGAGTTGACGGAAAACCACACAGGCCGCTGACAGAGGAGTGGGGAGGTTGCGGGAATCACGTGGGAAGGTGCTGCACCTGGGGCCTAGCCAGGGCAGGACCCTTCACCCACCCCCAAGCCTTGATGGGCCCAGAGGGAGATGGAAGGAGTTTCTGAAAGCTGGTGAGAGCTGTGGCCCTGAGAGAGGGGTGGCGTAACAGGAGCAGCAGCTGTAAGGGACCAAAGATGACGGCCACTGACGCTATCATCACAGTCCCGAAGGGAGGAAAGGAAGAGAAATAAGTACTCCAGGCTCTCTCCTCCTGTCTTCCCATCCCCTGCCGGTGCTTCCCATTGGCCAAACTCAGCTGGAAGCCAAACGGCACAGGAACCCAGGTAACATTCCTTCTCCTGCAGAGAATGCGGAGAATGGCAGACAGGGAATGGTTTCACCACCAGATCAGATCATTAAATGGTTGCCTGCTCTCATGACGAGGATGGAAAGTGCTAACGTACCAAGGCCCTATGTGGCCTGGCCCCTGGTGACCTCACCCTGGCCTTCTCTAGTCGGCTGCTACCTGTGCTGCACCCCCTGCCCACAGCACTGTCCCTCAGCTTTTCCTCTGGTTCCACTCAGCCCTTAGATCCCAGCTTCATCGTCACTTCCTCAGAGAGGCCCTCCCAGATTCTCCTGGTCCAAGTCAGGTCCCTCTCTCCCTCTGTCGTAACATGCCCTGTTCCCTTTCCTTGTTTTTATGAGTTTATCTCTATGTGTTGATTTCGGATGTCCTTCCTCCTAGACTAGAAGCTAGTCTGGAGCGTGGGTGTCCGGAAAATGCTTGTCAAACATATACTATTAAGTGTCACCCTTGTTAGGATTTGGGGGTGAGGGGAGGGGATCAACAAAACCTGAGTGAGTATGACATTGGGTTTGAGTTTCATGGAGTATTTTTCATCCATAATCTCTACTTTTTAAATTGTCCTACAGATGGTTGGAAGAGACACTGTACTGACAAATAGAAGTTTTAATCAAGGATGAAAATACCATGCACTTATAGGAACATGTAATTAACTTATTGCTCACTCATTTACATCACCTCGTGCCATTAAGAAACAGAACAGGCTGGGCACGGTGGTTCACGCCTGTAATCCCAGCACTTTGGGAGGCTGAAGCAGGTAGATCCCTTGGGGCCAGGAATTCGAGACCAGCCTGGCCAATGTAGTAAAACCTCATCTCTACTAAAAATACAAAAATTAACCGAGCATGGTGGCACACGCCTGTAATCCCAGTTACTTGGAAGTCTGAGGCGGGAGAACTGACTGAACCTGGGCGGGTGGAGGCTGCAGTGAGCTGAGATCACACCACTACACTTCAGCCTGGGTGACAGAGCGAGACTCCACCTCAAAAAAATAATAATAATAAAGGAAACAGAACATAACTCACTTGCCCTGGGTGAATGTTCTCACAGGTGCCCTGGCCTTTTTGCACACTTTTAGCAATAGTCTGCCCAAAGACCACTGAGCCTCTATTTAATTTGGTCATCAGAGCATCATATCCAAGATATTCCTCAAATCTCCAAATGTGACTCATCAACAGATCTTCTCCCTGTCCTGGTTCAGGGCTCCTTCCGCCCGGAAACCTCAATGGGTGGGGAGCCTGGTTACTTCTGCTTCTGCACCTTGCCCTTCTCCTCCTCCCAGCCCTGCCCACTCAGAACCAAACAGGAAGAGTGCCATTCTAACTTCCTATTACAATGAGTTTCCTTTTCTAATTTTTTTTCTTCTTTAAACCTCAGATCTACCAGAGGAATACAATGAATTTTCAAAATAACCTTTGTTGAGATGACTTACAAAAAGTATACTTACGTCACACAAATGTTCGAAAGAACTAAACCTCGTAAACATTCTGCATCAGTCAGCTATTCCTGCAATAAAGCTGTGTAACAAACCACCCCAGAGCTCAGTGACAAGATTGACATTTCTTTCTGGCTCACACATCTGCGGGTCTGCTGGAGTCTGGCTGGACTTAGTTCCAGGTCTGCTCCAGGGGTCTTTCATCTTCTGGGACCAGTAGACTACCTGGTGTCTGTTTATCCCACAGTGATGGCAGGAGCTTAGGAGGCAATCCCCCTACTTCAGTGCACGTGCGCACACGCACACACACACACACACACACACAGACACTCTTCAAGCCTTTACTTGGAAGCCATTGGCCAAATCAAGTCACATGATCAAGATCCATGGGGTGTGCCTGCCTGTGAAGGTACAGAGGAGGGAGTGAATCTTTGCCAAACTGTAATCTGATCTGCTATACAGGGTATGTGTATTTAAAACAAGAATACCTAAAGTCGGACAGTCCTTGGGGAATTACCCTTTGATGTCAGAGGATGTTCAAACATCTGCTTTATAGAATATGTGTATGTGCCCTGAGACCTTTTTTTTTTTTTTGAGACAGAGTCTTGCTCTTCACCCAGGCTGGAGTGCAGTGGCACCATATCGGGTCACTGAAATCTCCACCTCTCGGGTTTAAGCAATGCTCCTGTCTCAGCCTCCCAAGTAGCTGGAATTACAGGCGCCCACCACCATGCCTGGCTAACTTTTGTATTTTTAGTAGAGATGGGGTTTCGCCATTTTGGTCAAGCTGGTCTAGAACTCCTGACTTCAGGTGATCCACCTGCCTCGGCCTCCCAGAGTGTTGGGATTACAGGTGTGAGCCACCTTGCCCGGCCCACTTTTTGTTAGATTTCTAATCTGGTTAGCCAGCAACTTACTAATTAGATGTGGACTTTCATTCTTCAGAAGGAAACCGTTTGACCAGGTGTGGTGACTCACACCTGTAATCCCAACACTTTGGGAAGCCCAGGAAGTAGGATGGCTTGAGCCCAGGAGTTTGAGACCTTGTCTCTACAAAAAATAAACAAAATTGGCTGGGCATGGTGGTGTGAGCCTACATTCTCAGCTGCTTGGGAGGCTGAGGCAGAAGGATTGCTTGAGGCCAGGAGGTCAAAGCTGCAGTGTGCTATGATTATACCACTGTACTCCAGCCTGGGTGACAGAGTGAGACCTGTCTCCATTAAACAAAACAAACAAAAGAAAACTCTATTCCTATTTTTCGATCAAATATTTTCTTTCTAAAGTGTCTGAGTGCATTTCTTCCCACTGTCTAAATAATCTCTTCCTCCACAGTATGGCTGTGACCCGATCCAAAGACGCTCCTCCTTTCGGCCCCCCCATCCCCAGTGGAACCACATTCCGCAAATCTGATGTCTTCAGAGACTTCTTGCTAGCCAAGGTGATTAATGCCGAGAATGCTGCGCACAAGTCCGACAAGTTCCACACCATGGCTACCAGGACCCGCCAGGAATATCTCAAGGACCTGGCTGAAAACTGTGTCTCCAACACCCCCATTGACTCCACGGGCAAATTCAACCTCATCTCCCTGACCTCCAAGAAGAAGGAAAAGACAAAAGCGAGGGCAGGCGCTGAGCAGCACAGTGCGGGGGCCATCGCCTGGAGGGTGGTGGCTCAGGACTACGCCCAGGGGGTGGAAATTGACTGCATTTTGGGAATTTCCAATGAGTTTGTGGTGCTCCTGGACCTACGCACCAAGGAGGTGGTGTTCAACTGCTACTGCGGGGATGTCATTGGCTGGACCCCAGACTCCTCCACACTCAAAATCTTCTATGGGCGAGGGGACCACATCTTCTTACAGGCGACAGAGGGCTCTGTGGAGGACATAAGGGAGATTGTGCAGAGACTGAAGGTAAGGGAGAGAGCCCAGCGATGGGGCAGTGGTTGGTATGGTTTCAGTCTCAGGAACCACTGAAATACTTCCCTAGCCCAGTCAGTTAGGCTGAGACACTCACTGGCCCCAAGAGAATCACAGTTGTCACAGACACACTAGACATCGTGTGGATTCTGCAGCTAGGTTCTTCCTCTGGAAGGTTTGTGCCAGGGATCTGAGGCTCTTTATGCTATTACTTTGGAAGGACAAGAGACATACTTCCTAATCTTGGACGTTGATAGAAAGTTTAAGTTTAGGTTAGAAATATAAGCTGGGCATTGTGTCTCATGCCTGCAATCCCGGCACTTTAGGAGGCTGAGGCACGTGGATTGCTTGAGCCCAGGGATTCCAGACCAACCTGGGTAACCATAGTGAGACCCTGTCTACAAAAAAAAAAAAACAAGAAAATTACCAAAGTGTGGTAGTGCATGCCTGTGGTCCCAGCCACTCGAGAGGCTGAGATGGAAGGATTGTTTGAGCCCAAGAGGTTGAGGCTGCAATGAGCTGAGATCACACCACTGCACTCCAGCCTGGACAACAGGATGAGACCCTGTCGTGCAAAAAAAAAAAAAAGTGTAAGAGTACTTTCTAAAATAATTAAAATAGGATGAAAAATGTCCAAATCATTAAAGGACAGGACAGAGGTAAGAGGAGGGAAAAAATACAAGACAGCACAAAGGAACATAAAATTGGGATAGTAATCACAATACATGTGAATGGCTTAACTTGCTCTATTAAAAGACAAAGACTCACAGTCTAGGTAGAAATCTTCTCCTAAACTCCTTGTGGACAAACTAAGAGTGGCAGATTGATGATACCTTAGTTGCTGTCTGCCTGAAGCATTGTGCTGAGAAGTACTTAGGCCACATCTAAGCTCCACAAGAAAGAACACTGTGGTCAGTGATTGCCTCTGCAGTGGGCTTAGCAGAATGGCGTGCCATGCATGCTAAATAGAGATAGCATATAACACAGCAGTTGAGAGCACAAGCCCTAGTGTCAGAAGGCCTGGCTTCAAGTCCCAGCACTGCCACTTACCAGCTGCATGACCTTGAGCCAAGTTATTTAGCTTCTTTGTGACTCAGTTTCTTCACCTGAAAAGCAGGAACGAGAATCATTCTGCATTGCTGGGTACAGTGGCTTATGCCTATAATCCCAACACTTTGAGAGGCCAAAGAGGGAGGATTGCTTGAGCCTTGAGCCCAGGAGTTTCAGACTAGCCTGGGCAACATAGTGAGACCCCATTTCTTAAAAAAATAAATAAATAAAAATAAATTAGCCAGGCATGGTGGTGCACACTTGGGGTCTCAACTGATCAGGAGGCTGAGTGGGATGATTGACCCCAGGAGTTTGCGGCTGCAGTGAGCTGTGATCACACCTGCACTCCAGCCTTGGCAACAGAGCAAGACCATGACTCAAAAAAAAAAAATTTTAAAGTGGCCAGGTGCGGTGGCTGACGGCTATAATCCCAGCACTTTGGGAGGCCGAAGTGGGCAGATCATTTCAGGTCAGGAGTTTGGAGACCAGCCTGGCCAATATAGTGAAACCCTGTCTCTACTAAAAACACAAAAATTAGCCAGGCATGGTGGCATCTGCCTGTAATCCCAGCTACTCAGGAGGCTGAGGGAGAAGAATTGCTTGAACCCAAGAGGCAGAGGTTGCAGTGGGCTGAGAGTGAGCCCTACTGGACTCCAGCCTGGGCGACAGAGCAAGACTCCATCTCAAAACAAACAAACAAAAGCAAACTCCTGTGTTCCTCCCCACCCCTCTCGGAGGTTTCCTGAGTTGGTAAAACAAGTCCTCTACTCAAGTAAGGTTTTAGGGAAAAAAAAGTCAAGTCCATCCCTCTGTTTGCTGATGTCACAGCCTTGGCATCAGCCTGGGCTCCATTCTCCCTCATGCCCACATTCATCAGCTCCACTTCCATAGGCAGATACCAGCCACCTCATGCCCTCCCACAGCCCCCACCCTGGTGCAAGCCACCCTGGCGTCTCCCAGACATTTGCAGTGGTGTCCTTTCTGGTCCCTCTTGCCCCTACCCTTGCTTCTCTGTGGCCTGTTCTCAACATGGTAGTGAGAGCAATCTGATCACATCATCTTTCTGCTGTAAACCCTCAGGTCACTCTAGGTTAAAGGCTGGGGCCTTACCGAAGCTCTTGAGGCCTGATGTGATCTGGCTTCCTGTAGACTTCTCTGACCTCATCTAACTGTTGCTTTCTGCCCCAGCCATGCAGACCTCTGGGATTTCATGTGCATGCTCGGGAGGCGTCCAGCCTCAGGGCCTTTTTACCGCCTGTGCCTCTCTGGAACACTTCTCTGATAACCACATGGCTCGCTCCCTTTCATCCTACAGGCCTTTGGTCACCTGTTGCCTTGTCAGTAGGGCCTTGTTATCTAAGATTGTACCCCCCCCACCACTGGCTTGGAGCACACTCCCCCACTTTGCCTGCTTCACCACCGTCTGCTGTGCACTGTGTGTTATCTGTTCGGTGCTGTGTCCTCAGCACCTAGGCCAGCATCTGGTGCACAATAGCTGCTGAGTGAGCAGGACCCGAGCGCGGGCACGAATGCACCCTACCCTGCAGAGGCTGCAGTAGCGAGTGTCGAGTGGGCGCAAGCTGTGCGTCAGACCCTGCTCAGCACCTTGAGGTAGATACCGTTCTCATCCTCACTTCACAGATGAGAAAAATGAGGCCCAGAGAGACCTGGACTTGCCCAGACCCCAAAGAGCCTTTGGGTTTTGTTGTTGTTGTTGTTTTGAGACGGAGTCTTGCTTTGTCACCCAGGCTGGAATGCAGTAGTGCCATCTCGGTTCACTGCAGCCTCCACCTCCCAGGTTCAAGCAAGTCTCCCGCCTCAGCCTCCCGAGTAGCTGGGATTTCAGGCACCCTCTACCATGGTTGGCTAATTTTTGCATTTGTAGTAGAGATAGGGTTTCGCCTGTTGGCCAACCTGGTCTTGAACTCCTGGCCTCAAGTGATCCACCCGCCTCGGCCTCCCAAAGCGCTGGGATTCCAGGTATGAGCCACCACATCCGACCAAGCCTGGGTTCTAAAACACTAGGCTACTCCACCTCCCCTAATCTTGACAGTAGCTCACGTTTCTTGAGCACGGACCATGCCAAGCACCATGCCAGGTGAGATGTTTTACCCACATCCTCACTGTGCCACTCTGTCCCACACCCACCCCCGTGCCTACTGTTGGTGGAATCCTTTTC
Source organism: Cacajao melanocephalus (assembly GCA_963573385.1). NCBI lineage: Eukaryota > Metazoa > Chordata > Mammalia > Primates > Pitheciidae > Cacajao > Cacajao melanocephalus. Next base: position 21,105 of record CAUYLG010003743.1, read on the forward strand.
GAGCACATTTCCACAGCGATACCCCCAACCCACCCCCAATCTCAACACCCCAGAGCCTGCTGGGGAACCAGTGGGCCAGGGAATGGTGACAGAAACCATCTCCCATGAAGGTGCAGGCCCTTCTTGAGTGACTCATAACAGCAAGTCTCTCTCTTTGTGAAGCACCCACAGGGAGCAGATTCCAGCCTCTCCCCAGCAGCTGACTCCACTGCCCCAGACTTCCCAACCTAATGATGTCCCGTCATTTGTTATTTTGTGTGTGTGTGTGTGTTTGTTTTTTTTTTTTCTTTTTGAGATGGAGTCTCTCTCGGTGCCCAGGCTGGAATGCAGTGGTGCGATCTCCGCTTACTGCAACCTCTACCTCCTGGGTTCAAGCGTATCCCATCTTTTGCTAAATGAGTGTTATTATGTGCCTGGCCTTGGCCTGGGCAGTGCTGGGACATAGTGGTGACTATAACACACCCAAGCCTACTTTCATGGGGCTCCTATCTGGGACAGGTATTAAACACGCAATTACAAGTGCAAGAGCTTAAAAGAGGGGTGTGGAGGATGCCGGGAGAACCTATCAGTGGGTGTGAAATCAGTCAAGGAGAAGGTCTCAAATCCACGGGTTAGGTACAGTCCCAGCCGTATTTAGTTAGTTACCAAAGTTTAACATTTAGAGCAAGTTTGTGCAGCCTGCAGCCCAAGACAGCTTTGAATGCCACCTAACACAAATTCATAAACTGAGTTTATAAACTCATAATGTCTTAAAATATTATGACCTGAGTTTTTTTGTGATTTTTTTTTTTTTTTTTTAGCCTATCAGCTATCATTAGTGTTTTATATGTGGCCCAAGACAATTTTCCTTTTCTTTGAGACAGAGTCTCACTCTGTTGCCCAGGCTGGAGTGCAGTGGCATGATCTCGGTTCACTGCAACCTCAACCTTCCAGGTTCAGGCGATTCTTATGCCTCAGCCTACCGAGTAGCTGGGATTACAGGCATGCAACACCATGCCTGGCTCATTTTTGTATTTTTGGTAGAGACAGAGTTTCGCCGTGTTGGCCAGGCTGGTCTCAAACTCCTGGCCTCAAGCAATCCACTGTCCTCAGCCTCTCAAAGTGCTGGGACTAGAGATGTGAGCCACTATGCCCGGCCCAAGACAGTTCTTCTTCCACTGTGGCCCAGGGAAGCCGAAAGATTGGACACCCCCGATTTAGAGGATTTTGGCCGGGTGCAGTATCTCACGCCTGTAATCCCAGAGCTTTGGGAGGCCGAGCTGGGAGGATTGCTTGAGATCAGGAGTTCAAGACTAGCCTGGGCAACAGAGTGAGATCCCATCTCTACCAAAAAAAAAAAAAAAAAAAAAAGGTTGGGCGCAATGGCTCATGCCTGTAATCTAACTGCTTTGGGAGGCTGAGGCAGGCAGATCACCTGAGGTCAGGAGTTCGAGACCAGCCTGGCCAATGTCGTAAAACCCTGTCTCTACTAAAAATACAAAAATTAGCTGAGCGTGGTGACTGGCGACTGTAATCCCAGCTACTCAGGAGGCTGAGGCAGGAGAATCCCTTGAACCTGGGAGGCGGAGGTTGCAGTGAGCCGAGATCGGGCCACTGCACTCCAGCCTGGGCAACAAGAGCAAAACTCTGTCTCCAAAAAAAAAAAGAAAGAACACAAGGGAGATGTTTCATCACTTCATATCCTGTTGGCCAAAACTGAGTCATTTGTCCATACCAGCTACAAAGGAAGCAGAGAAATGTGGTCCCCAACTAGATGGCCACGTGCCCATCAAAACTCTGTTTTACAGAGGAGCCTGGGCCTAATTACTGAAAGGCGGTGGAGGGTGGGGGCTGGGGGCGGGCATGGAAAACAAACGGCGTTGGCAGGCCTTGCCACAGCAGTGTTTGTTGAGCTGTTGCCTACTCTGTCTCTCTGGACTCTATGGAAAGTTGGGCCTTCCGAGGGGAACAGCCTAGGATGCTGAGGGCTGGTATGGCCTAATTGGTTGTGGGCACAGACACACAGGACTTTGCTTTATAACCTACAGCCAAACTCCTTGGACATAGGAGGGACTGCTTCAAAGGGAAGAAGAATTTTGACTCCCTGAGCAAAGTAATGGGCTAGGACGAATCTAGCCACAGCGTTCTCTTTTGAGGCACTGAGCAGCACCTTTCCTTTCAAACCAATTTTATTTTATTTATTTTTGAGATGGAGTCTCGCTCTGTCTCCTAGGCTGGAGTGTATTGGCGTGATCTCAGCTCACTGCAGCCTCCGAGTCCCGGGTGCAAGCGATTCTCCTGCCTCAGCCTCCTGAGTAACTGGGATTACAGGTGTGCGCCACCACACCCAGTTATTTATTTTTTTAGTAGAGATGGGATTTGACCATGTTGGCCAGGCTGGTCTTGAATTCCTGACCTTAGCTGATCTGCCTGCCTCAGCCTCCCAAAGTGCTGGGATTGCAGGCATGAGCCACCATGCCCGGCCCAGTTCTATTTTTTAATTACAGAAAATTACAAGCATCCACTAAGGCAGAGGGAACTGTTTAAGAACCCCAGTCTTGGCCGGGTGCGTTCTCTTTCCCAATTATTTTGAAGCAAATCCTAGACATCCTATCGTTCATCTGTAAACTTTTCAATATTTATTTCTAAAAGTTACAAAATCTTAAAACATAACTGTCTTGTCATCATACATAAAAAATTAACAATAATTCCTTATTGTCAAATGAACACATTGCCACCCATGAATAGGCTATAAAATCAATCACAGAGACGTAATTTCTTTTTATTTTTAATTTTAACTTTAATTTTTATTTATTTATTTGTTTATTTATTATTTATGTTTTTGAGACGGAGTCTCGCCCTGTCGCCCAGACTGGAGTGCAATGGCGCTATCTCGGCTCACTGCAACCTCTGCCACCCGGGGTCAAGCGATTCTCCCGCTTCAGCCTCCCAAGTCTGAGTAGCTGTGATTACAGGCGTCTGCCATCATGCCCCGCTAATTTTTTGTGTATTTAGTAGAAATGGGGTTTCACCATGTTGGCCAGGCTAGTCTCAAAGTCTTAACCTCGTGATCTGCCCGCCTCAGCCTCCCAAAGTGCTGGGATTATAAGCATGAGCCACTGCACCCTGAACTTTAATTTTTAAAGACAAGGTCTTACTCTGTCACCCAGGCTGGAGTGCAGTGGCATAGTCCTAGCTCACTGCAGCGTCAGTCTCCTGGGCTCAAGCCAGGCTCCCACCTCAGCCTCCTGTGTAGCTATATAGCTGGGACTGCAAGTGTATGCCACCATGCTCAGCTAATTATTTTATTTATTTTTTTTTTTGGAAGAGACAAGGTCTTGCTATGTTGCTCAGGCTCATCTTGAACTCCTGGGCTTAAGCAGTCCTCCTGCCTTGGCCTCCCAGAGTTCTGAGATTACAGGCGTGAGGCACTGCACTCAGCCTGAGTTACAACAATATTAAAGGTTACATGTCTTAGTCCATTTAACCTGAATATTATAAAACACCTTAGGTAGCTTATAAGCAAGAGAAATTTATTTATTCAGTTTCGGAGGCCAGGATGTCCAAGATAAAGGAACCAGCAGGTTCGGTATCTGGTGAGGGCCCCTTTCCCCAGGCTGGAGTGCAGTGACGCAACCTCGGCTCACTGCAACCTCCGCCTCCCAGATTCAAACAATTCTCCTGCCTCAGCCTCCCAAGTAGCTGGGATTACAGGCATGAGCCACCATGTTGGGCCTCTTTTATAAAGGCACTGATCGCCTTTCTGAGGGTTTTGCTGTAGTAATAAGATGGGAAAGAATAAAAAGTGCAGAGGTAGAAGGATCTCTTGAGGCCAGGAGTTTGAGACAAGCCTGGGCATCATAGTAACCCCAGCTACTCAGGAGGCTGAGGCAGGAGAATCGCTTGCACCCAGGTGGCAGACATTGCAGTGAGCCAAGATCGTGCCATTGCACTCCAGCCTAGGTAACAAGAGCGAAACTCTGCCCCAATAAATAAATAAATGAACAAACTGTGCCTCAATAAATAAAATAAGGCCGGGTGCAGTGGCTCATGCCTGTAATCCTAGCACTTTGGGAGGCTGAGGCAGGTGGATCACCTGAGGTCAGGAGTTTGGGACCAGCCTATCCAACATGGCGAAACCCGTCTGTTAAAAATAAAATTAGCCAGGCGTGGTAGTATATGCCTATAATCCCAGCTACTCAGGAGGCTGAGGCAGGAGAATCACTTGATCCTAGGAGGCGGATGTTGCAGTGAGCTGAGATTGCACTACTGCACTCCAGCCTGGGCTACAGATCGAGACTTCGTCTCAAAAATAAATAAATAAACAAACAAACAAATAAATACCTCAGCCCAGAGGAGATGCCAGTACCACTCTCAACTCATTGGCCAAAACAAGTCCCAGGGTCCTATCCAACCACAAGGGAGCCAAGAAGTGCTGTCCCACTAGACCCTAGGAAGGAGGGAGGTCAGGGCTTTTGGAGCCATAGCTCATGACTGCCATGGTCTCTGCAAGGTTGTAAGCCACAGAGTCACATACCCACATTTCCCCTCCAGAAATCAGGAAGCCAGGCTGGGACCAGGTGCATGTTCCCCCTGAAGGTCCCCTGCCATTGCCCGAGAAGGTTGGAGATGGCAGGTTTTCGGCCTCAAAGTGGGGAATCTGACCAGGGATCTTCCAGAGGAGCTGATGCATACAGCTTCTGAGGCTTGATGCTGCCTGTTGCCTGCAGGTGATGACCAATGGCTGGGAGACGGTGGACATGACGCTGCGGCGGAACGGGCTCGGGCAGCTGGGCTTCCATGTGAAGTACGATGGCACAGTGGCCGAGGTCGAGGACTACGGGTTTGCCTGGCAGGCCGGCCTCCGACAGGGCAGCCGACTGGTGGAGATCTGCAAGGTGGCAGTGGTCACACTGACCCACGACCAGATGATTGACCTACTGCGCACCTCTGTCACCGTGAAGGTGGTCATCATCCCGCCTTTTGAAGACGGCACGCCCCGGAGGTAAGGACCTCCGCCTTTCATCCAGGTGGTGGGTGGCAGCTCCCAGAGCACTGGCCTGAGGCCTCCCTGGCACTGTCATTTGACGTCCCAATAGACGAGGGGATAGGTAGGCTCTTCTCAGCAGGAATAGTGGCAACAGTGACAGGAGAGAGAGGATGCATCTACGGAGTGCTTACTGTAGGCCAGTTACTAGTTTATTCCTTCATATTGGCATGAGCCCATGTCATCTCTACGGCCGCCCTGTGAGAGAGAATATCATTCTTTCCGTTTTCTGCATGAAGCACACAATGTTAACAGTCACTTGCCTGCGGGCACACTTCATTCATTTGTTCAGTACCTGTTTATTGAGCCCCTAGTATGTGCAAGCTCTGTTCGAAGTGACTACAGCAAAGTGCCTGATCCCTTGCAGTTTGTGTTCTACAGGGAGAGACAGGCGGTGAAGAAATAGATGTGTCATACAGGATCAGGTAGTGCTAAGTCTCAGAAGGAAATTAAAGCAGGGTAACAAAGGGGCTGCAGCGCCATTGCGGGCAGAGAAGGCTCCATGAGGCTCCACAGGGAGGCAGCCATGTGCTTTTCTGGCCAGCAGGCTCCAGACAGGAGCTGGGCAGGGCACAGCCTCCCCATTGTACATGGGTGGCACGTTCCTGGAGTGCGGGGAGGCCCATGTGGCTGGAGCAGAGCGAGCAGGAGTGAGAGCTAAGAGCAAAGGACAGAGAGGTGACCGGGCAGATGGTGTGGGCTTCGTGGGCCATGGAGCAGTTTGGGTTTTACTCCAGGCGCAGTGGGAAGCTGGTAGATATGGTAGGTGACTTATTTCTTTTGTTTCTGTTGCCCAGGCTGGAGTACAGTGGCACGATCTCAGCTCACTGCAACCTCCACCTCCCGGGTTCAAGTGATTCTCTTGCTTCAGACTCCCAAGTAGTTGGGACTATAGGCACCCACCACCATGCCTGGCTAATTTTTTGTATTTTTAGTAGAGTCAGGGTTTCACCATGTCACCCAGACTGATCTTGAATTCCTGACCTCTGTTGCCCAGGCTAGAGTGCAGTGGCACCATCTTGGCTCAGTGCAGCCTCCACGTCCTAGGTTCAAGTGATTCTCCTGCCTCAGTCTCAGCAGTAGCTGGGACTACAGACATGTGTCACTATACCCAGCTAATTTTTGTATTTTTTGGTAGAGACAGGGTTTCACCGTGTTGCTTAGGCTGGTCTTGAACTCCTGACCTCAAGTGATCTGCCTGCCTTGGCCTCCCAAAGTGCTAGAATTACATGCATGAGCCACCTAACCTGGCTCATGTTAATCACCTTAACAGTAATTTCTTTCTTTTTTTTTTTTTTTTTTTTTTTTTTGAGCCGGAGCTTGCCCTGTTGCTCCGGCTGGAGGACAGTGACACAATCTTGGCTCACTGCAGTCTCCGCCTCCCAGGTTTTAACACTTCTCTGCCTCAGCCTCCGGAGCAGCTGGGATTACAGGCGCACACCACCACACCTGGCTAATTTTTGTATTTTTAGTAGAGATGGGGTTTCACCATCTTGGCCAGGCTGGTCTTGAACTCCTGACCTCATGATCCACCTACCTCAGCCTCCCAAAGTGCTGGGATTACAAGCGTGAGCCACTGTGCCTGGCCTTTTCCTTGCAGTTAATTTTGGAAAGAAACCAGGTCACCTGTCCTTAGAGCTTCCTCTTCCTGGCTTTAGCTGGTGGCCTCCCCATGGTGTCCGTTAGCCTGTTGCTCCACCTCTGGGATTTTCTGTAAACTAGAGTCAAAGATGGCAGCTTGCTCAGGCCCCAGTTGGATGTCTTTCAGCCGCAGCACTCCTAGGTATGCATCTGTGAGAAGGCACTGTGTGTCTCATGTCCCTCTGCAAGTGATGCTAAGGGTGAGCAGAGGCTTCAGACAGCAGCCCCTGGCCATTGCCACGTGTCCCCTTCAGCCCTGATTCACGGCCTAGCAGCCACTGCTAAACGTTGCCTAGATCCATCATTTCATGACGGGTTGCAGATGCAGACAAGCGCCGTCTTCATTCTGTCGTTCCTTCTTCATGTATTGGCTGGAATGCTTCTAAAAAGAGCTTTCCTTCAGTAACTGTTTAGTTACCCCGAGGTATAATTTGTACAAGGAAGGCAAGATAAATACAGTTTTCAGAATAATGAGTTGGTCCCTAGCAACCTCCAGAAGTGACCAGTGAGAGAGACCCAACCGTGTTCCCAGCTCTGGAAACAGTGCACAGAGGACAGCTGAGGCCTTGGCCTCATGGAGTGAGGCCCCAGTGGGCCAGGGGAGACAAACAGTATACAAGTAAATGAATGAGATGATTTCAGATCACAGAGGGGGAGGCAGGAGAGCATAGCGGGGGAGGCTGTCTCTGCAGCGAGGCTGTGTTGATTTGAATCTCAGCTCTTCCTCTTGTTACCTGCGACCCTAGGGAAGTGGCCCCACCACCCTGTGCCCAGGTTTTCTCATTTGTAAAATGAGAGTGTTTGTGAAGTTGAAGGAGTTCCAACTTGTAAAGCACATAAGACAGGCCAGACCCAGTAAGCGGCTTATGCCCATAGAGTGCTGGTGGCTCTCAGCACTTTCGGAGACTTAGGCAGGAGGATCACCTGAGCCCAGGAGTTCAAGACCAGCCTAGGCAACATAGCAAGACCTCATCACTACAACACATTTTTTTTTTTGAGACAGAGTTTCGTTCTTGTTTCCCAGACTGCAGTACAGTGGCATGATCTCAGCTCACTGCAAGCTCTGCTTCCTGGGTTCAAATGATTCTTTTGCTTTGACCTCCCGAGTAGCTGGGACTACAGGCATGCATACACCACCACACCTGGCTAATTTTTGTATGTTTAGTAGAGACAAGGTTTCACCATGTTGGCCAGGTTGATCTCGAACTCCTGACCTCGTGTGATCTCCCCACCTTGGCCTCCCAAAGTGCTGGGATTACAGGAGTGAGCCACTGCGCCCAGCCCGAATTTTTAAAAATTAGCTAGTCGTGATGGCACATGCGTGTAGGCTCAGCTACTCAGGGTTGAGCCTGCAGTGAGCTATGATCACACCTCTGCACTCAAGCTGTCTCAAAAAAACAAAAAGCCCATGGGATAGTACTTGGCCAATAGGAGGCACTCGAGAGACACTAGCGCTGATACTGGATGTGAGGACTGTGAAGGGCACATAACCCCCATTGGACATGGTGGTCCGGGAAGGCCTGAAAGTGAGAGCAGAGGCCCTCGGCTTGGCGACAGACCAGAAAGAGGGTCTGTGCGGCTGCATCAGATTGAGCCAAGAGGCGGGCACAAAATGGGGTGATGATGAGTGCCATATTCACATATGACTTTGCTGGGCTCACACCAGGGTTGGTGTATCTCCACTTTGCAGACGAGAAAACTGAGGCCCAGGGCGAACAAGTCCCTTTGCAGAGTTGCACAGCTAGAAGCAGCAAAGCAGAATTCAAATCCAGGTCAGCCTGTCTCCATGATACTCTGCGGCCTCTGAAAGCCATCACAAGCTGTTAATACACGGGCATGCGAGTGGTTTCCCCACCCTCACCTTCCTGAGTCGTGCTTGCTCTGGGCAGGCCTAAACCCTGAGCCTGAGGGTGTGGCCACCCCTACCCACACACCCCCAGTGGCTCAGCCTCAGGACTCCGGTCACACCCCAGGTGTCTCCTGGTCCCAACCCTCTTCCCCTGCCGCCTTCCTCCTCTGCTTGGAGCCAAGGCCCAGCCACACCTGCTCAGATCTCTGTAGGGGCAAGTCAAGGCCAGATAACCCCACAGGCCAGTGCCCTGGTGGCTGTGCTCCTCGGGGAAGGACATGCACCCTCTCCACACACTCCCACGTGTGCCCGAGACAAGCCAGCTCGCCCGTCGCGTGACTCTCACCCCAAACACGCAGGTAGGGACAAACTAAAATGCAAAGAAAAGTCTGCGATTCTCCAGCTTTGGGAAGACAGGGCCGGGGACAGTGCAACCAGACAGACGAGTTCTTCTCCCTGCGCTGTTCAGGAGGAAGACTTACCCTCCTGCTCCCTTTACTCTGCGGCTGCCGAAACAAGATCTCCCGTTTGCAGGGGAGGGCGTGGGTTGGGAGTTGGGTGGTTTTTTTTGTTCTTCAAATGCAGTGGTGTGTAGCTGACCTCATTTGCAGAGCTGATAACCCCTGCTCTGGGCTCTCCAGCCTCTTAATGCCACCCTGGCTCAAATGTCTGTTGCAGTGAGCTCTGAGGGGAACAGTGAGGATGGGACAGAAGTGCCCTTGCTGCCACCAGTCAGGGCTCATGGCATGCACGCCGACCCCATGCTCTCAGACACTGAGGAGAATGCACGGCCTCTTCCTCCTACTCCCAGGCCACAAGGCTGGAGTTTCTGTGTGCGTTGGTTTTGTTTGTTTGTTGCCCTAGCTAGAGTGCAATGGCTGGAGTGCAGTTGTTTTTAAGGATTGAAATGATGTAACAGGACATCCCTGTCTCCTACCCCCATCCTCCAGTTTCACCTACCAGAAGCAACCAGTGCTCCCAGTTTCTCATGCATTCTTTCAGAAATATCTTATGCAGGAAAGCAAGTATTATTTAAAATAGTAATAAAGTCCAAGCACAGTGGCTCATGCCTATGATCCTAGCACTTTGGGAGGCTCAGGTGGAAGGATCACTCGAGCCCAGGAGTTCGAGACGAGCCAAGGCAACATAGGGAGACCCTGTCTCTACAAAAAAAATTTTTATAATTCTCCAGGCATGGTGGCACATGTCTGTGTTCCCAGCTACTTGGGAGGTAGAGGTGGGAGGATTACTTGAGCCGGCTAGGTCAAGGATGCAGTGAGCTGTGATTGCGCCACTGCATTCCAGCCTGGGCAACAGTAAGATTCTCTCAAAAAAATTAAATAAATAAAATAAAATAGTAATACAAAGACTAGCACTTTATACCTCTGTATAGTATCTTGCTTTTTTTTTCTATCCCCAATTAACAATATAGTGGCCAGTTCAGGGGCTCATGGCTGTAATCCCAGCACTTTGGGAGGCTGAGGTGGGCAGATCACCTTAGATCAGGAGTTCGAGACCAGCCTGAACCACATGGTGAAACCCCATCTCTACTAAAAATAGAAAAATTGGCAGGGTGTGGTCCGTGGGCTTCTATAATCTCAGCTACTTGGGAGGCTGAGGCAGGAGAATCACTTGAACCCAGGAGGTGGAGGTTGCAGTGAGCCAAGATCACGCAGCTGCACTCCAGCCTGGGTAACAGAGCAAGACTCTGTCTTTAAAAAAAAAAAAAAATTTAAGTAGGGCTTCTCAAATGTTATTGTGTGTCAGCATCCTCACAGGCAGCTCAGTCAAATGCAGATCCTTGGGCCCTGCCTCAGCGGGGATTCTGATGCATGTGATCTGGGGTGGGACCCAGGAATCTTCATTATTTGCTGAGCACTTGTGATTTAGAGGCTGGTCATTTTCAGATCACTGTGGAAGGCAGGGGGCAAGAGGAGCTGGGGCAGAATCTTTTCCAGAGCCCCAAGGTGAGTTTGGTTGGATTTCAGAAAGTAGGAGCGAGGGTTTTGCTTCTGTTTGTGGGAAAACCAGGCAGACTGTCCTTAGAATCTGCCGGAGGAGGCAACTGCATCAGCTCCGACTTGCTAAGCACTTGGCATGTGCAGAGTCTGCTAACGCTCAGAGAATGCTCACAACTAGCCCCATCTTACAGATTAGGAGACTGAGGTTCTGAGAAGGGAATTCCTCACCCACACTCATGTAGGTGATAAAAGGGCTAGGATCTGAGCCAGCCATGTGGCCCCATAGCCCTGACTCTATACCACTCCATGCTGTCTTCATTTTTTTTTTTTCTGAGACAGTCTTACTCTGTTGCCAAGATGGAGTGCAGTGGCACGATCTTGGCTCACTGCAACCTCTGACTCCCTGGTTCAAGCAATTCTCCTGCCTCAGCCTCCCAAGTAGTTGGGATCACAAGGCACATGCCACTACACCCAGCTAACCTTTTTTTTTTTAAGAGACGGGATCTAGGACTCCTGGGTTCAAGTGATCCTCTTGTCTCAGCCTCCCAGAATGCTGAGATTATAGGTATGAGCCACTCTCCCCAGCCCATGCTGCCTACAAAGTGATTGAATAATATTTTCCCCTTTTTGTCTTTTAATTATTGTTATAATTTAGTTGTTTTTTTTTTATCTTGCTATGTTGCCCAGGCTTGCCTTGAACTCCTGGGCTCAAGTGAGCTGTCTGCATAGCTGGGACTGCCCAGCTATGTTTCCCTCTTTGAGGTCATACCCAGGAACTCTTAGCCCAAGATGAAGCCGTCAGTACCTAAGGGAAAAGGCCAGACGTGATGGCTCATGTCTGTAATCCCAGCACTTTGGCAGGCTGAGGTGGGTGGATCACCTTAGGTCAGGAATTCAAGAGCAGCCTGACCAACATGATGAAATCCCATCTCTGCTGAAAATACAAAAATTAGTTAGGCATGGGTGGTAGGTGCCTGTAGTCCCAGCTACTCAGGAGGCTGAGGCATGAGAATTGCTTGAACCCGGGAAGCGGAGGTTGCAGTGAACTGAGATCATGCCACAGCACTCCAGCCTGGGTGACAGGAGCCAGACTCCGTCTCAAAAAAATAAAAAATAAAAATAAATAAAAATAAATAAAAATTAGAAAATAGCTAAAGGAAAAGTCAAGGACCTAAGAAATCTACCCACTGGCTCCCAAACCACTATATGGTGGGGCCATTGTCCTGGTGGTTAGGTTAAAGTGGGCTTTGGAGTCAATGTACTAAATATTTAAATCCAACTTCTACTTCTTAGTGGCCATTTGACCTTGGATGGGTTATTTACCTTCTCTGTGCCTCAGTTTATTTGTCTCTAAAAGGTGATGTACTGATGGAGACTCTGGTTACCAGCAACAAAACAGGCTGAAACATAAACGTGATGCAGCAAGAGAGTCTTCACTGGCTCACATACCTAACAAGACTAGGAGATGGGACAGCATTTAGGCACAGCCATATCCAGGGACTCAGACACCCTCACCAGGAGCGTGTGTCCCCTCTTCACCTCCATGCTTGCTGTCATTTTTCAGGCAGTCTCCTGCCCCCACTCCCACAGCTCTGAACGTAAGTCCCCTCAGCCCAGAAGCCCCAGTGGAAATAGATCTTTTTCCCCAGTGGTTTTCAAAAACAGTTCCAGAATAGGGCGTGGTGGCTCACGCCTATAATCCTAGCACTTCGAGAGGCCAAAGTGGGCTGATCACCTGAGGTCAGGAGTTCGAGACCAGCCTGACTAATGCGGTGAAACCCTGTCTCTACTAAAAATATAAAAATTAGCCAGGCATGGTGGCACATGCCTGTAATTCCAGCTACTCAGGAGGCTGAGGCAGGAGGATCGCTCAAATCTAGAGATCGAGCCACTGCACTCCAGCCTGGGTGACAGAGCACGACTCTGTCTCAAAAAAAAAGGGGGGAGCTGGGTGCGGTGGCTCCCGCCTGTAATCCCAACACTTTGGGAGGCCAAGGAGGGTGGATCACTTGAGGTCAGGAGGAGTTCGAGACCAGCCTGAGCAACATGGTGAAATGCCATCTCTACAAAAAATACAAAAAGTAGCTGGGTGTGGTGGGGCACCCCTCTAGTCCTATCTACTCAGGAGCCTAAGACACGAGAATCACTTGAACCTGGGAGGCAGAGGTTGCAGTGAGCTGAGATCTCACCATTGCATTCCAGCCTGAGCAACAGGGCAAGACTCCATCTCAAAAAAACAAACAAAAACAGTTCCAGAATTAATGCTCATTATCTCCTGCTGGCGTGCTCAGAGCACATGACAGTTCTGTGCTAGTCATTGTGTCGGGGTGGGGGCTTGGAAAAAGCTTCTGATTGGTCAGGCCTGGGTCACATACTCATACCTGGAGCCAGTAAGTGGGATCAGCCCCACCCAGAGCCCATATTAACAAAGACCTGTTATCAGGAGAGTGGGTGTGGGGAGAGACAGCAGGCAGGCAGGAATGGCAGGTGTGCCCTGCCTGGGGACAGCAATGGTACCAGTCCCCACTTCTGCCTGGGCCTGGCATGTCTTTGGGCTCTGTTAGACATTCATACTGTTATTGTTCCTCACCTGGTGCCTGGTAAGATATTGGCAGCTGCCAATCCAAAGAGACAGCCAAAAGACGCTGCTGCATGTTGGCTCCAGCCGTGGTGCTACCGAGGGGTGCAGTGTGTCAGGCCCTGGGTGCCAGAGCACATCCACCTCTGCCTTAGTCTGTTTTGTGCTGCGATGACAGAATATGAGATGGAATAACTTATAAAGAACAGAAATACATTTCTCACAGTTCTAGGGGCTGCAAGTTCAAGATCTAGTCACTGGCAGGATAGGGCCTGGTCTTTCTGCTTCCAAGATGGTGCCTTGAACACTGACCTCTGGAGGAGAGGAAAAACATGTCCACACACAGCAGAAGGGCAGAGAACCCACTCCCGCAAGCCCTTTTTATAGCGGCATTCATCCATTCATGAGAGCTCGGCCCTGAGCTCCTCCCACTAGGCTCCACCTCCCAACAGTGGCATTGGGGGTTAAGTTTCCAACACATGACTTCTGGGGGAACCCACATCCAGACCATAGCAGCCTCTGAGCCACCATATCCACCAGATCTTTTGCTGGGTGGCCTTGAACCGGGTGGCTCCAGGAAACTCAGGAGACCCTCAGAGGATCAGCTTGATGGGGGCATGGGAGCTTCCAGGCTGAAGGCTCCTCTGAGCTCAGCTCTCACAGCTGCCAGGAGGTGGATTTTCTGAGCACTGGCCCGGCCTCATCCTCGGGGCCCCTCCCATGCGGTACTGCAGTGGCAGTGGAGAATGCCAGCCCCACCGGCGGATCTCCCCACCTCAAGCCAGGAGTACCCCAGTGCAGGTGCCAGCCTGGTCTAGGGGGAGTCACAGGCCTCTCTGCGTCTATTTCAAGGTTGTGGATTTCATGGCTTTTTTTTTTTTTTTTTTAAACCACCCTGCAAAGTAGGTCACCTGCTCCTTTTCCAGCTGCCTTTAAGAGTCTTTGGAACAAGGCAGATACTGTCCTTTGATTCTGAGGACATCCGCCTTTCTGGCCCCGAGTACCGCTAAGGGAGACCAAGCAGGTCTGTGGAGGACACTGGCAGACAGGACACTGGCAGACGTGTGGCCTGGGTCAGGTAGAAGCTAGGGGAGGGAACAGAGAGAGTGGGAGGAGGGGAGAGGATATGAGGTGGAAAGGGCCAGGCAGTCAGAGCCCCTGTCTTGGGTCCTGTCCTGGTTGAAGACTCTGAGCTGGTAAGTTTCAGACCATTTTAAGGGGTATTCACTCAACTTTTAAAATAGACCATACCTGGCCAGATACAGTGGCTCATGCCTGTTATCCCAAGACTTTGGGAGGCTGAGATGGGTGGATCATCTGAGGTCAGGAGTTCAAGACCAGCCTGGCCAAGGTGGTGAAACTCCTTCTCTACTAAAAATACAAAAATTAGCCAGGCGTGGTGCCGCTCACTCAGGAGGCTGAGGCACGAGAATTCTTGAACCCGGGAGGCAGTGGTTGCAATGAGCCGAGATCATGCCACTGTACTCCAGCCTGGGTGACAGAGCAAGACTCTGTCCCAAAAAATAAAATAGTAGGTCATCCTGGTTCATATTGGGCCAGGAAAACCCAGCCTAGACAGCAGGCCCACGTGCTGGCGGGCTGGGGCCTTTCTGAGTGACGCAGTTTTTCTCCCCAGGGGTTGGCCGGAGACCTATGACATGAATACCTCGGAGCCCAAGACGGAGCAGGAAAGCATCACTCCCGGGGGCCGGCCCCCCTACCGCAGCAATGCTCCCTGGCAGTGGAGTGGGCCTGCATCCCATAACTCTCTACCAGCCTCCAAATGGACCACTCCCACCACCCCTGGCCACGCCCAGTCCCTGAGCCGGCCCCTGAAGCAGACCCCCATAGTCCCCTTCCGGGAGTCCCAGCCACTGCACAGCAAGAGGTAAGCACTGGTGGGGGGTGCAAATACTGCCTAACCCCCACCTGCCCGCACCTGTCCTCTGCCCCTCCCTCTCCACACTATTTTCCTCCATCCTCTTCCTCCCCTCAGGTGTTCGACCTTCCTTCTTACGCTTCTGTCTCCTTTGTTCCTCCCTCCCTCCTTCCCTTCAGCTTTCACCATGGGGCTCTTGTTTGAGGACCCAGTGCTGGGGAACTCAGCATCTGAGTTGGAAATCCACTATACTAAGTAGACGATTAAATTAAAACTGCTTCTTTAGGCCGGGCACAGTGGCTTACGCCTATAATCCCAACATTTTGGGAGGTCAAGGCAGGAGCATTGCTTGAGGCCAGGAGTTAGAGACCAGCTTGGGCAACATCGTGGAACCCTGGCTCTATAAAAAACATTGATTACAAATTAGCCAGGTATGATGCACGCCTGTGGTCCCAGCTGCCCAAGAGGCTGAGGTGGGAGGATGGCTTGAGCCCAGGAGTTCGAGGCTGCAGTGAGCTGTGATTACACTACTGTACTCCAGACTGAGCAATACCTCATCTCTGAAAAAGATAAAAAATTAAAACTGTTATTTTTAAAGTGAAGAGACTGATAATCACAAAATTTAGGACAGTGAATTCCAGTGAATTCCTTTTTCTTTTTTTTTTTAAGACAGAGTCTCACCCTGTTGCCCAGGCTGGAGTGCTGTGGCACGGTCTCAGCTCATTGCAACCTCTGCCTCCCAAGTTTAAGCGATTCTCCTGCCTCAGCCTCCCAAGTAGCTGGGACTACAGGCGCCTGCCACCATGCCTGGCTAATTTTTTTGTATTTTTAGTAGAGATGGGATTTAACCATGTTGGCCAGGCTGGTCTTGAAGTCCTGACCTCATGATTCACCCGCCTTGGCCTCCCAAAGTGCTGGGATTACAGGCATGAGCCACCATGCCCGGCCGTGATTTCTTTTTGGAGGAGGCAGGGAAATGGGAAGTGGGGAAGCCCATGGGTAGATGTTATCACCACCATTCTAGTCCTGGGGTTGGGTGGAAGCTTCAGGGAGTTTGTTTTATGATGATGACAAATATAACTTACAGAAACTCTTTTGAAGATATTATATATTAAAGGATAAAAAGAAAATTTTCCCAAAAATGAAGGAATCCAACTTGCAGAGGGACATCTCGTCCCCAGGTGGGGGGAGGCGAGAACAGTCTTGGGCAGCCTGTTACACTGCAGAAGCTGTGGGTTGGAGTGACTGCCGTGGCTCCAGAAAGAGGGGGCCCAGGGGCATCCCGGCTTCTCTCGCCCTGAACTCAGCATCTTCCCCTTCATCCTAAGCGGTGGATAGCAGAAGGGATGTGGCTTGAGGGGGAAGGTCTGTCTGTCTGTCCATACATGTGTCCTCCCAGGGCAAGGGTACCCTCCCACTCATCCCTGACTCCTTCCTCCCCTGTCTCCTTCCAGGCCAGTCAGCTTCCCAGAAACCCCTTACACAGTATCACCAGCAGGGGCCGACAGAGTCCCTCCCTACCGACAGCCTTCTGGGAGCTTCTCCACCCCCGGCTCGGCCACCTACGTGAGATACAAGCCATCCCCAGAAAGGTCAGCCTCTCTCCATTCTTTTCATGTTAAGGGATCTGATAAAAGCTGTGGTTCCTTCTTCCCCAGGAGATGCACACCCCCACAATTTTATTTGCCATTTTATGGGGTTTCTGGATCCCCGAAGGTCCTCAAAGGAGCCCTATGGGGTGCTTATGTCTCATGTTTTAGAGCTAAACTAGGCTGGGCTGGGCAGGACCCATTGTTGGCTTTCCTTGCAGCAGAATTTTGATTGCTGTTCTCTTGGCCCCTGTGTCATGGCTCAGGCGAGAGCTTCCACCGTCCAGCACAGCCACGCACCTAACTCTCTCCAGCCCTCAGCCTCTCGGACCACGCTGCCAGCGTTACCCAGTTTTCACAATATTTCAGGCTTCCCTTCTGCCCCCTTGGGTCCATCTGCAACCTGGCAGCCTGAGAGATCTCCTCAAACCCTCCTTGGCTCCCCAGTGCCCTCAGGATAAACTTGGCATTCAAGGCCCTTTAGGCTCTGGCTCCTGCTGAGCTGATTGCCCAGCTGTCCTCAGCCCTGGTGCCGTCTGTTCTTCCTCCGCTCCCAGGTTTCTGGTTCAGGGGCAGCCGCACCAATCCCAGTCCTTGGGCCTGAGCCATGGGCCTCATCCTGTGAATGTCCGCTTCCTCCTCCTCTCTGCAATGCTCCTCGTCCTGAGCATCTCTGTCGCCCACCCCTCTTTTCCCTTCTGTCTTGCCCAGGCCACCACAGTGGGCTTCCAGCCTTCATCTCACCTCTTCTGGTCCCCCCTCCACTCAGCAGCCAGAGGGCTCTTTCTATGCCTTTTTTTTTTTTTTTTTCTGAAACCACTCTGTCGCCCAGGCTGGAGTGCAGTGGCGTGATCTCGGCTCACTGCAACCTCCGCCTCTCAGGTTCAAGCAATTCTCCTGCCTCAGCCTCCCTAGCAGCTGGGATTACAAGCTCCCGTCCCCATGCCCAGCTAGTTTTTGTATTTTTAGTAGAGACGGAGTTTCACCATGTTGACCAGACTGGTCTCGAATTCCTGGCCTCAAGTGATCCACCTGCCTCGGCCTCCCAAAGTGCTAGGATTACAGGTGTGAGCCAGCACACCCTGCCAGATCTTTCTATATCTGACCATTCCTATCCCCTGCTCCAAACCTTGTTACTCTAGAGCCCTTATGGCACAGCTTTGGCCCCCTCCCTGTGGCCACCAGGGCCCCTGGTACCTTGTAAGCCTCCTGCAGTGCCACGCATCAGCCACACGACCACTGCCAGCTTCCTTGAGGGACTGTGTGTATTTCAGACCCTTGACTGTATTCTTGCCTTGGCCTAGAATGCTTCACACTCCTCACCCACACTCCCCCCATCCTACCAACTCGAGCTCCTGTGCTCCCTCTAGAACCCTTCCCTGGACCTCCCTCTTGAGGCAAGTCACTGCCCCCCAGTTCCCTGTGTATTTTCTGACCATGGCCTTAAGCATTCGCCATCCTTATTAGCCAGCTAAGAGTGCGTGTGCTTGCACAATGCATGTGTGTGCACCTGTGAGAGAGCGAGAGAGAGACACAGAGAGAGAGTAAGTGTGCTCTCCAAGACATCCCGTCACATAGCACAGGGTCTGACACTTGGCTGATCTTTGGTATATATTGGATGAAACGATGGAGTGCGCAGGTTTGTTAAAATGAAGCCACTGGCCAGGCGCAGTGGCTCACGCTTGTAATCCCAGAACTTCGGGAGGCTGAGGTGGGTGGATCACAGGGTCAAGAGATCAAGACCATCCTGGCCAACATGGTGAAACTCCATCTGTACTAAAAATACAAAAATTAACTGGGCATGGTGGCATGGGCCTGTAATCCCAGCTACTTGGGAGGCTGAGACGGGAGAATCACTTGAACCTGGGAGGCGGAGGTTGCAGTGAGCCAAGAATGCGCCGCTGCACTTCAGCCTGGGTGACAGAGTGAGACTCCCCCTCAAAAAAAAAACCCACCTGCCTTAAGACCAGGGATCAGGCCACTAAACCAGTGGTTCTCAATCTTTAGCAGTCATTGGAATCACCCAGAGGAAGACTTGTTAAAATACTGGGCCTGAGCCTCGAATTTCTGACCTGGTAGGTTCGGGGTGCTGCACCAGGGACCATGCTGTGACAGTTGCCACACTCATCTGTTGTCAGATTCTCGGCCTCTTGTTAAATTGGGGAAACATTCCCACTATTTCTTTTTCTAGTTGCCGCCATTCAGCTTTCATTCCGCAAAGGGTCTCAAGAGCTTTCTGTGTGCCAGGAGGAATATTTGAGATACTTGGGTAGTGGGGGTTCTGTAGTCAGCCCTTGCTGACTGTGATGGAAAGCGCTCTAATGAGCACTCTTAACAGAGGTGGAGGGAACACGGCCCAGCCCTGGAGGTCTAGGCTGGCTGCCTGGAGGAGGTGGTATCTGAACAGAACTTTAAGGGACTAACAGGAGTTTGCCGCAGAGAGGAGAGAAAAGGCCATTCCAGACAGAGAAAAGGCCACAGACATGAACAAGCAGGACGCTGTGAAATGCAGGCAAATCAGAGAGGAAACTGGTATGTGGAGGACATGAGGTGTGGGGGCACCCAGGCGACAGCAGGGGCTGAGGTTAGAAATGGCAGTCAGAGCCACTCACCATAGCAAAGGACATGGCTGTGGTGTTACGAAAAGCTCTTGGGAGCTGTTTGTTTTCCGCCTAAGGTCTTGGTATCTCCCTTTATTATTATTTTGTAAATTTTTACTTTAAAATAATTATTGAGTCACAGGAATTTGTCAAAAAAACATACAGGGAGGACTTGTGACCCCTTCGTGCAGCCTTCCCTGTTGTTAATGTCTTGTACGATAGTGACGCAATATCAGAGCAAGAGGTTGACGTGGGTACAGGCCTACGGCTTATTCAGAATTCACCAGTTATACATGCACTCATTTCTGTGTGTGTGTCTCTAGCTCCGTGCAGTTTTATCACGTGTGGAGTCTTGTGTAACCATCACGAGGTGCCTCATGCTACCCTTTCATAGCCACACCCATCTCCTCCCCCCATTCCTAACCCTGGCAACCATTCACCATTCATCTGTTCTGAGGCTCTTTTTTTTGGAGACAGAGTCTCACTCTGTCAGCCAGGCTGGAGTGCAATGGCACGATCATAGCTCACTGAGGCCTCCCTCTCCTGGACTCAAGCAATCCTCCCACCTCAGCCCTGCAAGTAGCTAGGACTACAGGCATGCCAATTTTTCTTTTCTTTCATAGAGAAAAGGTCTCGCCGTGTTGCCCAGACTAGTCTTGAAGTCCTTGCCTCAAGCCATCCTCCCACCTGGGCATCCCAAAGTGCTGGCATTACAGGCGTGAGCCACCGCACCCAGCCTGTCTCTTTAATTATTGTTATTTCGTGAATGTTAGATAAAAGGAATCAGACATATGTATCCTTTAGAGGTTGTCTTTTTCACTTAGCAGAATATCCTTAAGGTTCATCCACATTGCTGCAAGTCTCATTTATTATGCTGTTTATTCCATGGTCTGGATGTACCACAGTTTAACCGCTCACCCATGAAAAGACATTTGGGGGAGGGCATATTCAGGACACTTTTAATCTATGCTCCTGGGTTGAAATAATTTTTTCTTTCTTTTTTGAGACGGAGTCTTGCTCTGTTGCCCAGGCTGGAGTGCAGTGGCACAATCTCTCCTCCAGGTTCAAGTGATTCTACTGCCTCAGCCTCCCGAGTAGCTGGGATTACAGGCATGCACCACCATGCCTGGCTAATTTTTGTATTTTTGGTAGAGACAGGGTTTCACCATGTTGACCAGGCTGGTCTTGAGCTCCTGACCTCAGGTGATCAGCCCGCCCTCAGCCTCCCAAAACGCTGGGATTGCAGGCATGAGCCACCACACTCAGCTAAAATTTTTTAAAACATTAAAAATATATTTTTAAAAAATTTAGGCCGGGCGCGGTGGCTTACGCCTATAATCCCAGCACTTTGGGAGGCCGAGGTGGGTGGCTCACAAGGTCAGGGGTTTGAGACCAGCCTGGCCAATATGGTGAAACCCCGTCTCTATCTTTTTAAAAAATAAAAATAAAAAATAAATAAAAATAAAAAATAAATTAAAAATTTAAAAGAAAGACATTTGGGCCAAAGCGTGTGGATCACGAGATCAGGAGTTCGAGGCCAGCCTGGCCAACATGGTAAAACTCCGTCTCTACTAAAGATACAAAAAATTAGCCAGGCATGGTGGCACATGCCTGTAATTCCAGCTACTCGGGAGGCTGAGGCAGGAGAATCGCTTGAACCTGGGAGGCGGACGTTGCAGCAAGCTGAAATCACACCATTCCACTCCAGCCTGGGCAACAAGGCGAGACTATCTTAAAAAAAAAAAAAAAGAAAAAGAAAGACAATTTGGGTAGTTTCCGAGTTTTGGCTATTATAAATATTCATGTGGTGAACATGTACGTTCAGGCATACAGGTTTCTGCATGAAAATAAGTTTTCATTTCTCTGGGATAAATGCCCAGGAGTACAATTGCTTACCGTATGGTAAATCCATTTTTAGTTTTAAAAGGAACTGCCAAACTGTTTTCCAGAGTGTCTGTATCATTTTACATTCCCACCAGCAGAGCATGAGTGATCCGGGTCTCCACATCCTCATCACCATTTGGCGTTGTCACCGTGTTTCATTTTAGCTATTTGGATAGGTATGCAGTGATATCTCATTGTGATTTTAATTTGCATGTTGCTAATAGCTAACGATGTTGAACGCCTTTTCGTGTCTTATTTGTCAACCCTATATCCTCCTCAGTGAAGTGCCTGTGCGTGTCTTTTGCGGGTCTTCTAATTGGATGCAATGTTGTTCCGTGTCTGAGAGTTCTTTGGATGTTCTAAATACAAGTCCTTTGTCAGATATGCGATTTGCAAATATCTCCTCCCAGCCTTTAGTTTGTCTTTTTGTCTTTTTTACAGGGTCTTTCACAGAACAAAAGTTTTTTATTTTTTATTTATTTATTTGAGACGGAGTCTTGCTCTGTTGCTCAAGCTGCAGTGCAGTGGTGCCATCTTGGCTCACTGCAACTTCTGCCTCCCGGTTTCAAGCGATTCTCATGCCTCAGCCTCCCAAGAAGCTGGGATTACAGATACTCAATACCCACCCAGCTAATTTTTGTATTTTTAGTAGAGACAGCATTTCACCATGTTGGCCAGGCTGGTCTCAAACGCCTGGGCTAAAGTGATCCTCCTGCCTCAGCCTCCCAAAGTGCTGGGATGAGCCACCACACCTGGCCTAAGTTTTTTTATTTTGATAAGGCCCAAATGAGCTTTTTTTTTTTTTAATTTTATGGATCAGGTGTTTGGTGTTGTCTAAGAACTCTGCTTAGTCCTGGGTCCTGAAGATTTTCTTGTGTTTTTTTTTTTTTTGGAAGTTTTACTGTTTTACATTTAAGTCCGTGATCCATTTTGAGTTTTCTTTGTTTTAGTTAATTCTTGTATAAGGTGAGAGGTTTACGTGGAGGTTGCTTTATTGCCTACTGTTGTCTGATTTGCTGCAGCGCCATTTATTGAAAAGGTTACCCCCACTCCACTGTACTGCTTTTGTTCCTTAAGGCAAAAATGGGGGAGTGCAGAATTAATTGGATATACTTGTGTGGATCTGTTTCTGGGTTCTGTCAATCTATATGCATGATCTCAGTAAGTCCTCCTAGCAACTCCTTGAGGTGGGTAGTTTAATGACCCTCATTTTACAGCGGGGAAACTACAGCTTAGTGAGGTGAATTCGGTTGGCTAAGGTCACTCTGCCAGGATGTAACAGAGCCAGGATGAGAACCCAGAACTATGGTTCGAGAGGGCTGACCCTGACACAGCACTTTGGGAGGCTGAGGTGGGAGGCTTGCTTGGCCCCAGGTGGTCAAGGTGTCAGCGAGCCAGGTGTGCTACATTGCACTCCAGCCTGGGTGACAGAGTGACACCCTGTCTCAAAAATAATCAGTTAATTAAGAGGGAAGGAACTAGATCACTTGCCCACCCCTCAGCCCCTGGCAGGGTCACATTGCACCCCTGTGCCTGTTAACTGTCAGGATTTACTCAAGCCACGTGACAGAAGGCTGGCTGCCAGAGTGGAATCTGGGCTCCACCAAGCAGGGATGGAGAAGGTGACAGCTGGTGGGGTGGCAGCCCACAAAGCTGCATCATCTGACCATCATTTTACCCAGGCATCTTGTCATTCACCTGTGTGTTGTTCCCACTGGTCAGTGTGGGGTATTGACAGAGCAGGCTGGAGCTCTCCGGCGGGCGAGGCTCCTGCCCACAGTCCTGTCTGTCTTGGTACTTTCCTCCATGGCCAAGACGGAAGCTCAGGCCAGCATCCCACAGCCCGACCCTGCTCCCCGTAAGGTGCCTCCCCAGAGTCAGTGCCTCCCCAGAGTCACTGCAGCTTCTGCCTGGAGACACCTGAAACCACAGCTGGTCAGCTCCTCCCAAAGCCCCAAACCCTTTATCTGTGAAGTGATTTCATCTTCCAAGAAGACATAATTACTTTAAAATTACTCAGATGAGGTTAAAGACGGCATTTGATCTTCTCTTCTGCCAAGGATGTTTCTCCAGAGCTGTGTGTGATGAGATGTTGGGATGTCCCGATTTCTAATCAGTTTGACCAAAATTGGGTGGTGATAGATATGGCCCCAAATGGAATATATTCAGCATCCCAGTGAATGGTTAATATAGGTCAGTTTGCATTGGGATAATAAAAAGTCTTGTTAGTTGGGCAGGGCACAGTGGCTCACGCCTGTAATCCCAGCACTTTGGGAGGCCGAGGTGGGTGGATTGCCTGAGGTCAGGAGTTTGAAACCAGCCTGGTCAGTGTGGTGAAACCCCATCTCTACTAAAAATACAAAAATTAGCCAGGCTTGGTGGCACACACCTGTAATCCCAGCTACTCAGGAGGCTGAGGCAGGAGAATCACTTGAACCCAGGAGGTGGAGGTTGCAGTGAGCTGAGATCACGTCATTGCACTCCAGCCTGGGTGACAGAGTGAGACTTGGTCTCAAAAAAAAAAACACAAAAATTAGCCCGGCATCTTGGCAGGTGCCTGTCATCCCTTGGGAGGCTGAGGCAAGAGAATTGCCTGAACCCTAGAAGTGGAAGTTCGCATCACTCTGCGCTCCAGCCTAAGCAATAGGGCAAGACTCCATCTCAAAAAAAAAAAAAAAAAAAAAAAAAAAAGTCTTGTTAGCAAGAGAAGTATATGGTTGGATAAGGTACAGGTTGTCTGATTGGGGACAGTAGCTGAGAGATGAAGCAAGGTAAAATATACCCAACTAAAGAGGGTCTATCCAATTAGGTTTAGCTGCATAGTATAGAAAACAGTGGTTCTGACAAGATCGTTTCTTTCCCCACATTGATGGGAAACCAGGCCCCTCCTCCTCCTTGATGTATTGCTGTCCTTGGCCTTTTGCCTCCTAGTTCAAGGTGGCTGTTCAAGCTGCAGCCTTGAGGAGGCGGTGAGGCAAAGGCACCCGCAGCACACTCCTGAGGAGGCTGAGAGGCTGGAAGTCACGTGTGGCACTTCCAGTTTTATTTCATTGGCCAGAGCTGCAAGGGATCCTGGGACATGTAGTCTGGCAAGCTGGTCTCATTGCTGCCCCAGATACAGTTGGGATCCTGTTACCAAGGAGGAAGGAGAGGCTAGTCATGGGGAGCAGCCTGCAGCGTCCGCCACTCAGACTTTCCGCTCTCCCTGGGCTCATCTAGCCATTTTCCCTGAGTGCTGAGGATTTCACAGCGACTTTTTGGGAAAACTGAGTAAGTGCATCAACACTCCGATCTCCAGCAATGATGGAGCCACATTTTACCAGGCAGCTAGCCAGGTGTGAAGTCAGCTAGTAAGGTGAAGATTGCTTATAGTCAAAATTGCCTTTGTAAGATCCCTTTGATTGCTGGAAACTGGGCCCTCAGACATTGAGAAAAGTTAAGAATTAACATTTTGTACTTCCTGTGTTTTGGCTCTGTCTTCCTTTCCTGGAGGTTTTAGAGGGTCAGGGTCTGGTTGAGGGCAGGGAGGATGGTGTGTTTTTTCCTGGCAAGTGAGTAGAGTTGAGTTTTCAGAGAATGCAGTGCCCCTTGAAGTACCCCTCCACTGTGCTCAGGGCATTGAAGCCAGGGGTTAGAGCAAGGTCTTTGTAGAGACAGTCCCAGCTTTGAGCTGGTAGGGTGACGCTGGATAAGTCAGTTACTTCCTCTTTGGCATGTAGGGGGATCCCAGCTTATCACCTTACCTCCCCCCAACCAGATCCTCCCAAGTGGAAAGTACAGGTACCAGGAGCCACCCAGAGAATTGCAATATCAACGCTTTTTTTTTTTTTTTTGAGATAGAGTCTCACTCTGTTAC
>CAUYLG010003744.1:0-42912 GCA_963573385.1 Cacajao melanocephalus
CATAGCCAAATCAATTCTAAGCAAAAAGAACAAAGCTGGGGGTATCACACTACCGGACTTCAAACTATACTACAAGGCTACAGTAATCAAAACAGCATGGTACTGGTACCAAAACAGAGATGTGGACCAATGGAACAGAACCGAGGCCTCGGAGGCAACACAACATATCTACAACCATCTGATCATTGACAAACCTGACAAAAACAAGCAATGGGGAAAGGATTCTCTGTTTAATAAATGGTGTTGGGAAAACTGGCTAGCCATGTGCAGAAAGCAGAAACTGGACCCCTTCCTAACACCTTACACTAAAATTAACTCCAGATGGATTATAGACTTAAACATAAGACCTAACACCATAGATACCCTAGAAGAAAACCTAGGCAAAACCATTCTGGACATAGGTGTAGGCAAGGATTTCATGACCAAAACACCAAAAGCATTGGCAACAAAAGCCAATATAGACAAATGGGACCTAATCAAACTCCACAACTTCTGCACAGCAAAACAAACAGTCGTTAGAGTAAATTGGCAACCAACAGAATGGGAAAAAATGCTTGCAGTCTACCCATCTGACAAAGGGCTAATATCCAGAATCTACAAATAACTAAAACAGATGGACAAGAAAAAAACAGACAACTTTTTGCCTGCCCTGTGAATATGAACCTGGGCCCTCTAAACATTGCTTTCATTACCAGCTGCCACAGGTTTGTCAGTAGAGGGTACTGGAGTGTTGTGCAAGAGGAAATGCTCTGATTCCTGGTGCTTGTGTGATCACTGTGTGGGAGGCTGTGCAGTGTATAAAGCTTTCTTCAAGACCAGGCTCCAAATATTCTCACAGTCTTCAGTGCCCAGCTCCTGTAATACTTGGAAGCCAGAAGAACTAGGCAACTGGCAGCTGTTCTTGGCCTCTCACCACCGTGGGTACTATTTATAGCCAAGTGCCTCTGGTTTCTTCCGTGCTCATAGTTTCTTCAAAATCAGTCCCTGAAATATACCATCAACACGCAGCAATAAACAGTTTTCCTTATCACTTTGTTTTGGGCAGGTTTGTAGTGAAATGCCTCAGAAGAGTCACTATCCCGTGAATAGCCTTTCCTAACACCTCAGAATTAGGATTTCCCACAAGTTCCAGAGGGAAAATGTCCAAGTTTCCTTAGCATGGTGCCATGGTGGCTTCTCCGTACTCAGTGAGCTGTGGCTGTGTCCTTCTAGCAAGAAGATTTCAGCCATGGTCAACGGGCTCCTCTTTACATGCTGTAGCTCTACCCTGGGAGAAGACGCTGTTCTTTTGATCTCTTCTTGCTATAGTTTTGTTTGTTCGTTTTTTTAAATTTTTCTTGGTTTCTTACTAGCCAATCCCTTATTTGTATCCCCCGTTACGGTACATATTAATATTTATGTTAAATTTCCCCTGTTTAAATTACTATACGGTTTCCCTCTTGTCATTGAATGCAGACTAACACATGACTTTTATCTCCAGAACATTAGTAGGATTTCATTTAATATACGTCCCTTCTATTTCACTACTTTAGAATTTATACTACCTATTCTTGTATTGCCTACCATGTTACACGCAGTGTGTAGTACCCACCGCTGTTTCCTCTCTTCATCAAGCCAAGTGTCTGCTCCTTAATTGGTTGCTTATGCTTTTTCATGAGTGTGTTTCTCAGATGAGGTGTGGATGTCAGAATATTTTCATCAGTTTCAGCATATCTGTAGTGTTTTATGCCTCTTCTAATTATTTTATTTGTGTTCTTTCTCTGGTGTCTTCTCCACTTTTGATGTATTATTATTATTTATCTTTATCTGCAACCAGTTTTCTGCTGCTAGGTTACCTTAAGGTTCAACTATTCCAAGATGTATGAAAGATTCAATGATCTCTGTGTCTATATATGGTTTATAAATCTGTGGATGATAAATTCCAGGCAACAGGAGCCAAATTATTTACTATCCAGTCTTCTATGGCCTCCCAGCCTGATGTGTTTAAACTTTCTATGAGAATATAAGAAACCGCTACTAGATAATTTTTCCCTGTAATCTTCCATGTAGGGAAATACGGCTCAGGGTGGAGAAAGTCTTGCACATCTCTGCCAGGGGCAGCCTTCCTGCTGCCTCTGCAACGTCTTTGTTCCAGGGAAATGTATGACTCAGTGTTGCAGGAGAGATTAGTGGAAAATGACTCTAAAACACTACTGTCTCCTCACTCTATACAATACAGAAATGTAAGATGCTTATGAGTATATATGCATATATATATACACACACACATATATATATATATACACATATAAACATAGGGAAATTTATAGCACACTTGTTTACCACCTAATAACACATTAATACTTCCAGTACCAACACCTATAAAGGTTATACAATTAAAAGTATCTATATACATGTTCGGAAAACAAAAATAACAATAAAAAATAACAATAAAAAATATATATATAATTTGTACAACCTCTTTAACTTATTAAATATATTTGTTCAATAAATCTCCTCTAAAATATTCTATACTTGCAAAAATTTCTAGCTCCTTTAAATATTATGTCTAGTAGAATACATAAGATTTTCATACTTGATTATATAATATATATCCACAAGTAAATAATTATAGGCATGTAATATATGAGAGATATCTACCAAAAAGGACACACAGAAAAAATAAAAGCATATGTAACCTACAGGGTTAAAAGAGGAACTTTAACTAAATCTTGCAAAGTAGCTAGGTATTCACAAATGATGCTACAAATGCCTATTGCTTAGACAAGATAAATATAAAGCAGGGGGCAGGGAATTTGGGGACAGAGTAGAAAGAGAAAAACATTGGGCAAAATGAAAAGGGGACTTTGTGGTTAATTTTGAAAATGGTGTAACATAATTCAGATCTAGGTTTGGTTTCTTTTCTTCTTAACCTTATCAATTTGCCTGTTTTGGGCTTTTGATTCCATTGATAATTGGGATGCTTTGAGAATCTGTAAATTAATCAATTTGGTACAGAAACTGAAAGTGTCTTTTTTTCTGAAATAAACTGTGTTATTTCTCCCCAAGACTCATACATGTGAACTGGAACAGCTAGATAATTCATCCAAGAGAAAAATTAAGGACTAAATGAACCATGCAATGTGTTTATGCTACTTAATGTATAAGAAAGTATAGAGAATGAACTTTATGTATAATTTTGCTAATGAAGTCATACTGTTGTCATGGAACTTCTGTTCTGTTAAATTTTGTTTCCTCTCACATATTCAATATTTCTGAACTTGGCCAGATCTATACAGGCATATTTCCCAGGCAACAATTTCAGAGAAAAATATCAGCATTAATATTACAGTTATATAAATTACATCCTTAGGAAGACTGAAATTATTGCTGTACAGATGCTATTTCCTCTGTCCTTTGAGAAACCTAGTGTTAGCAAAAAGATTTTTAATATTTTTTCTCAGTGACATTAAAGCATTTCAACCTGAATTAATTGTTAAATATTTTAAATAAAAACCTACATTTTTATTTTATATAATAAAATTAGCATACATTTATGAAAGCAAGAATAATTAATAACTTTGAGTGGTATCATAATCTTTAACAAATGGATGTTTACAGCACCTTTATTAATAATTACCAACACCTAGAAGCAACCAGATGTCCTTCAGTAGGTGAATGGAATATTATTTTTATTTCTGATCAAATTTTTTTATTATACTTTAAGTTCTAGGATACATGTGCAGAATGTGTAGGTTTATTACAAAGGTTCACAATATCATCATCTTAAAAGCTGTAGTTACTCAGATGAAATTATAGGGAGCAGTCTCCATATAGTTAGATTTATATATTTTTAAAAACTAAATGCACTGAAGTGTTTATCTACATAGCTACTTAAGTCCTGTCATTTATTATTTGATTGTTACAGGCAAGTTTTAACCTTTATATGAAAAGTATTTTGCAAACACTAACAGAGAAAGAATAATTATAAAAAGTACATGTAAACGATGTAAGAAGTATTGGTCTTTGAATTCTTATTGATTTCATACTTTAAAAAATTATTTTATGTCTACCTGGTTTGACATTGATTTAAAGTATTATATATTTTATAGAGAGAATGGATATATAACAAACTAATTTGAAGGGAAAATTAGACAAAATGGTTAAAAATAACTAATTCAGTTTATATTGAAAAATGAAATTGAACCCTCTTTGTAATAATTTAATCAATAATTAATAGCATCTATTAATAACACACATAAAGCCTTGGTAAAAAATTTTATATATATTAATTATTCCTCACAATAAATCTATAAAGTAAGTCTGGATACTTTGACTATTTTTGAGGTAAGGAAACAAATTTTTACCTTAAACAAGGTTTTATAATACATGGAGAATAAACCTAAGAACTAAATACATCACATTACTGTCCAAAAATAAATCCTAGGATCTTACTTTCTATTTATTCCTGCCTGGGATTTGGGGTCTGTAGGAAATATAAAAGAACAATAGTTCAAATGTAAGATTTCAATTTAGAAGAAAAGCCAGGGCTGAAGTTCAAAAGAGCCAGCAATTTTTAATAAAAATGGCATGTGGAAAACCTAATTCTATCAAATATCTTTGAGAGAAAACCTCATGATCTATAAAATTGAGAAATAATGATTGCATTACTTAGTTGTCTAATGAATATAGATAATATATGAAATAACCCACTACTGATAACTAAGATCTGCTAGGAAGTGATTTATAAATTCTATTTTTATACAAATTTTCAACTAAATTGGATCTTAAATTCAAGAAAAAGTCATGCACTTAAAATGAAGTAGCTTGTACCTGGCAGAATAAGGTGATGGTATAAAACTTACAACTTGCCAAATCTTAAAATTAGCTTGAGATTACCTAAAGCAACATCAGGTATTTTCTCTTTATGTTACATAGAAGTGGCATTCATTAATGCCTAAGCTGAGATAATTTTTTCCTTCATTCAACAGATATTTACTGAGCATCTACTAGGAGCATAATTACCTAAAGTAGGCTGAATGACATATCAACATATTATAATTTTACTTTAATAACAGTTCTCCAGGATCTTATCTTGGAAGAAACATAGGCCAAGCCTTGTAGATAATACAGCAGAAGGTACAAGAATGGGGAAGGCAAATGGGCTGAAAGAGTTGAAGATCTCTTTTAGGTAGATTGTAGATGTAGGGAAGAGGGTCACTGGAATAATGAATAGAATTTGATGAGGGAAGGAGAGGGAAAATCTCTTTTGGGTAGATTGTAGATGTAGGGAAGAGGGTCACTGGAATAATGAATAGAATTTGATGGGGGAAGGAGAGGGAAAAATCAATGTTAATTTCACTAACCTAGAGTAGGTCCTGCATGTTCCTACCCCCATGGATTTATTTACATATTTCTCCTGGAAGCCTAGTCTGCCACAGAAATGGGTGGATTTTTTAATTAATGTTTTGATTATCTAGTGGAAATACTATAATGCCTGATTAATACCTTTAAACTTTATCTTTTTAAACATTGAACGTGGTGAGCTTCAAGTAATTTCTCTAAGAACAATTAGAATTTTATAACCTCTCTTGGCCTCTTGCTTAGTTTCATTTCATTGCTCCCCATTTATACAGGTTGCCTTGCTGTTTCATCCCTTACAGCAAATGTGAGCACATTCACATACAAACACACGAGTGAGTGCACGTATACATACATTATATTTTTAATCAAGAGCTTTGCCTAATGCACAGCTGAAGACAGAGACAGAATTGATATCTTTATCTTGTTATTTTTATGTTAACATTTTAAACTTTGATTAGTATGTATAGCTCATTGTATTATTGATTATTTAATTCCTGAGATTCACAGGAATCTTATATGTAGTATAATGCAGAAGTCAATATATTGAAGAACATAATTGAAATAGCAAACAATATTTTCACTTGATGATAGTAGTTAAACAGTTTCTGTTTTAATTTTCTTTGTTATTAAGTGTGCGTTATTGAATAACTTTAGTCTCCTAGCAAATCTTATTCTCTGTCATTTGATAAAATTCAATTATTTATTCACGATTCATTTTCTCTTCTCCAAAAGTATTGATCTTCCTAAATATATTAAAATCTGGAAAATTGAATTCTTATTCCTAGATGGTGAGCAGTCTCATTACTGCAGAAAACACATTCCAGGGACTGTCAACTTTCCTGTGAATATCCTAACCAGCTTAGCTAGAAGGTAAGTTCCTCAATCTAAACAAATGTATCACATTCTCATTTAGGTTCTTGGGTGGTTGATAAAAACACAACTTGATGTTTTCTCCCTGTTAAAAAACAAAGCCTAACTAGTGTACAAAAAGGGTGCTGGTGAAAATGCTTATGAAAATTTTATTACTTGTATATTATAGAGTAAAAAACTATATTACATATCACTTTCAATGGAATGTTAAATTTTTGATCCATCCAAGCATTTAGTTATATGAAGCAGAGTCCCCTAATCCACAGATGAGAGTTTAATAATAACCTAGAATTTGGGACTGCACGTTCCTTTTGAAGAAAAGTTCCCTATCAAATTTACTAGATTGAGATTTAAAGTAGGAAATAAAGTAATGGAAGAATACAGTACCCAGGATTTGAACTCATACTTTTTTTTTTTTCTGAGACCATTTCTCTCCCATCCAGCTTTATTGACGTGAATGAGACATATTACTGTGTATACATTTTTGCCTGGTTATTTGAAAGTGTGGTTCAACTCCTTGCTTTCAGAGAAATCTTTCTTGTTAAATTAGGGACTATGGACTCAGAGGTTACATCTCAATCTTATAAAATGTAGTTCTAAATTATAACTGTCTTTCCCAAATCCTAAATTTCAGCCCAGGCTTCTTTTAGTCCAGTTATGTGCCTTACACTTAGCTATTGTCACTTATGTCCTTAATGAAACTTAGAAACAGTTCTTCCTGTTCTCTTTTAGTTTTTTGGAATGTATAGTGACACACAATTTTCTCTAAAAATGAATAATCTGACTTATACTTGATTACAGCTTGATTTATTAATTTTTTTCCTGTTAATGATAAAATGGCATAGAGATTATCATATTTTGTCATTGTAGCCTATTAAAGTGCTCTTGTTCTTTGGCTTCTCTTGCGGGGGGGCGGGAGGGAACTATCTGACCTGAAAGTTACAAAATTTGCATCTGTTAAGAATTACATATGGAGCAGACCTGAATACATTTTCCGTAAGATAAATCAAGTAAGGTCATTTTTGGAAAATTAGGGTCTGCAATGAGCCTGAAAATTTTGTAAGCCTTCTATAGCAAATATCAGTTTATTTATTTTAACTGTTTACTATTAGTATTTTTTAAGAAATACAAATATTTCATTCAGCAATTTCAAATGCAGATTGAAGTTTTCCTGCAATCACATCTATTTCAAATATTGTCTATTTAACTTGAAGTAATGAAAATAAGAATAGAACAAGTCATATAAATTTACCATTGTACAGATTCTGCTGAATAAATGGACAAACTAATGTCTTCTAAAATCAAACTACAGGCTAAAATTTTCAGATAGCATCAATATTTATAATAGGAAAGATGTAAAAGGAGTGAGGTTTTCTGAGCTCTATTGAAGTATACTTGAAAAGCAAAAATTGTATATGTTTAAAAATTGTATATGTTTAAAAAGTGTGTATGTTTTGATATATGTCTACATTGTAGAATTATTACCAGACCAAGGGAATTCATATCTTCATTAACTCACATAGTTGTGGTTTGTGTGTGAATGTGATAAGAACATTAATGATCAATTCTTTAAGAAAATTTGAAGTATATGATATAGTACTACTAGTTATAGTTATTATGCTGTACGTTACATCTCTGGAAATTATTCATCCCATATGGCTGAATGTTTGTTCACTTTAACCAAAATCTTCCCATTTTTCCCAAACCTCAGCCTGTGGCAACCATTATTTTACTCTCTGCTTTTATGTGTTTTTATTATAAGTAATATTAATTCAGATTGCTGGGTTGTCAAGAGGTTTGTTTGTCTTCATTGTTTACCACACTACGCATGATGCAGCATGTTTAGAGTTTCAAATCGAAAGCCTGGAAAGATATCAAGTAAAAGAAAGTAATGTTCAGTTTTACGTTTGAAAACTTCATTGGAATTTGTCTAGAAAGGGAGAACTAGAAAAAAAGTCATGTTTTCCTATTTTTATTACAAAACTAAATTTACATGTATGGCATACTAAAAAGCAACAGTTTATTGTTCATAATTATATATTAACTGTCAGCAGTATAGTGGGACGTTGAACAGAATGCAGATGAAATTGGTATTTTTTTTCATTATATAGACTTGCATTTTTTTTTCTATTTAATACCTTGGGCATTAATTTTATTATTTAAAGATGTAAAAATTAAAATGTATAAGACATTTTATTAACTGTGGTCACTATGCTGTATAGGAGATCACTAAAACTTATTTCTCCTTTAACTGAAGCTTTGAGTCTTTTAATTATCATCTTCCCTTTCACCATCTTTTCTCCTCTCTCATATCCTTTCTACTCTCTGTATCTATGAGACAAAATTTTTAGATTACATACATAAATAAGATCATATGCTATTTTTATTTCTGGAAAAATCACTAAAATAATAGATTCTTAACATTCTCATCACACACAAAAATTGATGAGGTGATGGATATATTAATTACCTTGATTGAATATTTCTACGATGTATATATATATCAAAACATCACAGTGTACCCCATAAATATACACAATAAAAATTGTAATTTAAAAATAAAACATATTATCTTTAAAATCTTACATTGTTTTCGACCTACTTGGTAAGCATATTAATCATAGAAAATCCAAAATATATTTAAAATAAACAGTTTTAAAAATATTTAATTTATTTCTTAAAGGAAAGAAAGCTAAAATTTAGCAGTAAATATTACTTTAAAGATCTGTAACTCATCAATAGAAAATAATACCATTACCAGGATTATGTATGATATTTTGAAACTTATGATGGAAAGGGCAAAAAGGAGTAAAAATGCTAAAAATATCTCCAGAAAGGTATGATATTTTTGAAAAGATGCATTTCATATGATACTTTAGACTAAAAAACCAAAAATAACTAAAAATATTCTGTCAAAAAATGAAGTGGCAATTATGAAGTAGTCAACTTAGGCCAAAACTTTTTGATACATACCAGAAGAGAAAAAGTAGAATTTTTGCTTACCCAAATAAATAAAAATTAAAAAATATGATATGTTCAGCACATGATCAATGCTACTTTAGCTCTAATTCTTTCTGTTAGTACTATTATTATTAAATATATTTTAAACAAATGTTTTTATTAGCAGCAAAAGCTAAGTACAGAACTGATCACTTACATTTTAAAAATACTGAAAAAAGGAATCTCTGTTCTTTAAAAGGAATCTGTTTCTTTAAGTATGACCTTGTGACCAGTTACAATGAAAGACATAGGATGCTTTCAGAATGTTAATTCCCTCTCCTCCAAAGAATAGAAAAATGAATAAGTTAATCATGATAAAGATGGTAGCTTTAGTTATATATCTAAATGACAAATAATGATTGAACTGAGGCTCAAACCAATTTCATCTGAATAATTACCATGTAAATATCAAAGTAGTTTTTTCTAATATTTTAAAATACTAGTCTTATATTTTTAATAACTCATTGTATAAAATTTTCTGATATGCTAATTTTACCCTTTGTTTAATTTTCATAAAATGCTTAATATATTTTTCAATAGAAGAAAGAAAAATAATTATTGAAGCAGATGACTTTTATGAAGATTAAATTATAGAATTTTAGTTGTTTTTACTTCCAGAACTTGAAAAGACATAAAAGGCAAAAATTTTACATTCAATAATCCTTTATCCTATTGTGTGAAGACCTCCTACTGTGCTTTACTATTCTAAGTGATTTGCTGTCACAACGTTATTTAGAAAATTAAGACAGAAATGAGTTTTTCACATTTTTTTTAGGGGTATGGAATGTTGCTGTATTGCTGAGGCTGGTCTTGAACTGGCCTCAAGCAATCCTTCTGCCTCTGCCTCCCTAGTAGCTGGGATGACAGGTGCAAGCCACTGTGCCTAGAGAAACAGAAGTGAATTTAAATACTAGAACAAAGGCACAGAAAGACATGCAATATATAGTTTTCAATATTCTGCCAAATCTTCCTCCATAGGTATATTTACATGCTTGATGGGTGTATTTTATTCTCATATCTAATCCTTGCCTATCTATGTGTTATTATTCACATATGTATCATCAATAGTAAAAGACAAAACTTTAAGGACGCACACTATTCCATGTCTTCATAATAATGTTGATGTTAAAAATAGTAATCGGAAGGAAAAATTATCTTATATTGCAATGTCCACTGGTTATCTTCAGGATATGTTCTTCATAAAATAGACAAATGTCTCTAAAGATAAGTTATTTTCTAAGTAACAGGAGAAACAAAGCTATGTGAACAAAATAAAATTTTGAGTAGAAACCAGATATAATGTCATTACACCAAGAAACTTTGTAATGAATTGGGTTTAAATGAAAATTGCACTTAAGGAACAATTTGTTACAAAGCTTCTCAGCATAATTAATTTGTATTCCCTTTCTGTTCAAAACTGATCTATTCTGTGTGAGCTTTGGTAGGGTGAGAAAGCATATTGTACACCCTTATATTGTTTTGTTTTATCATGTCCCAAACCATGGTCTCTCTGTGATGGAATCAAGAGGCATCTTTGGAGTAGGTGACCAAGTTTATTATATAAATAGGAATATCTTCTATTCCCCACATATGTTTTATTTATTATTATGAATCTCATGCCACATTGTTCCTCATCCTTTGATTTTTTTCTCTTTAAGACAATGTTCTTACACTTTTAAAAAATTTAATTTTGCTTTTAAGTTCCGAGTACATGTGCAGGATGTGCAGATTTGTTATATAGGTAAACATATGCCATGGTGATTTGTGGCACCTATCAACCCATCGCCTAGGTGTTAAGCCCCGCATGTATTAGCTATTTATCCTAATGCTCTCACTCCCCTCACCACCACCACCACCCCCCCCATCAGGCCCCAATGTGTGTTGTTCCCTTCCCTGAGTCCATGCATCCTCATTGTTCAGCTCCCATTTATAAGTGAGAACATGCAGTGTTTTTCTGTTCCTGTGTTAGTTTGATGAGGATAATGGTTTCCTGCTCCATCTATGTCCCTGCAAAAGACAGGATCCTTTTTATGACTGCATAGTATTGCATGGTGTATAGGCACCACATGTTTTTTATCCAGTCTATTATTGATGGGCATTTGGGTTGGTTTCGTGTTTTTACTATTGTGAATAGTGGTTCAAAGAACTTATGTGTGCATTTATCTTTACAACAGAATGATTTATATTCCTTTGATTATGTATATCCAGTAATGGGATTGCTGGGTCAAATGGTATTTCTGGTTCTAGATTTTTGGGGAATCACCACACTGTGTTCCACAATGGTTGAACTAATTTATGTTCCCACCAACGTAGGGAACCAGCCCTACCTCACCCGTGGGTACCTTGTGTTCGGTGGCAACAAAGGAATGAGAAAAAGACAGATTAAGAGGTGGCCCCAGGGGGCCATCACTCATTACTGGAGGAGCCAGTGAAGACCCCCGAGCTCTGATCATCCACACTATTTATTGGTTATAATCACTTTGATCTATAGGGCAGGGGTGGAGTGATGGTGGGGAGAGGGTGATGTGACCCTGAAGTGAATCAGTGAGCCGGAACTGGTGTGTCATTCTAAAGATTGATAACAGTAACAGTTTCAGGAGTTTCACAAAACAAGAACATGTGGTTATATTTAGCCTATTATCTATGTGCACCTGGTGGAACACAGGCCTTACAAGGAGCCTACAAGTCTGGGAACGTCATGGTGCTACAATGGGGTTTTATGTCCTTGAGTACAATGTTTATGGCAACAGAGCCTAGGTCACCCTGCACTGGAACATGAGGCATAGAGAGGATTTCCTCCCCAGAGGCCTCCTGTGGCCTTCTGCAGTTTGTTGCTCCTTGTTTATATGTGACTCATAACCAATTTATGTAGGCACTCTGTAAGTCCTTTCTCCTTTGCTGCTCTTCCCAACACACCAAAGGTGTAAAAGTGTTTCTATTTCTCTGCAACCTCCCCAGCATCTATTGTTTCTTGACTTTTTAATAATTTGCCATTCTGACTGGCAAGAGATGGTATCTCATTGTGGTTTTGATTTGCATTTCTCTAATGGTCAGTGATGTTGAGCTTTTTCAAGTTTGTTGGCTACATAAATATCTTCTTTTCAGAAGTGCCTGTTCATGTCCTTTGCCCACTTTTTAATGAGGTTGGTTTTTTTTCTCTTGTAAATGTGTTTAAGGTCCTTGTAGATTGTGGGTATTAGACAGAATCTGTGTTGCACATTTTAAATGCAACACAGACATTCATGACAGAAAAGTTACATTTGAGAGCATAAGGAAAATAATCAGCCAAATGATAAATCAACAATAATTTAGATGTATTCCCTGCTGTGGTAAAATAATATTGTATAATGTCTATGAACTACCTGTTATTAGATTTAATATTTATTTGATAACTAGATACATTATATTTACTAGGTTTTACTTTAATACTGTTCTGCTACTTTAGTAAATATACTATTCTGCTAGAACTTTTTGTAGAGCAGGAGTTAAGTTATCCCCATAAAAATGTGTTCTTTCATTGGAATAACAATATTAATGCTGCCTCTTTCTTGGTAGAAATTATAACATCTAAATATCCTAAGACCAACTCAGTTCCATGTTTCATTATGCAGCTGTCGTTGTAAAAGTGTGCATAATCTGATCTAATATGATACCTAAAATTCAAAGACATTTGACCACATACCTGCTTAAGGTGCTATATAGGATCTTCTACTGGCACCTTTTTTGAGTCTAATGAGTTCATAAGAAAAACAATATAGGGAGAGTCAATGTCCTGATTCAGGACTTTTACCTTCTGAAAAGTTCATATTTAGGGTGAAAGTTGAAAATCATTTAAAATTTTATAACATTTTATTTTTCTATAAAATACTTGCTGAAGTAATAGTCACAAAACATTGCAATTGACCATCTTAATATCGTCAAGGACTTTACTTTTTAAAATTTTTAATAGTCACTTACTAGAGAAAAACATTCGAAGAACCATGTTGTCTTTTTCAACTATCCTTTTGTTTCTATTTTTGGGCAGACAATGAAACTCCAATGCTCTTCAAGACATAAGCAACATAACAATACTACATTTGGTCTCCAACGTGTTCATGCTGTGAGAACATTTCTATTTATTTTAGAATATTAAAGTAGAAGTCTACAATTCATTTGTTACAAGCAACAGCATGACATTTTGAACCACCTTGAAGTTAAAAAAAAAAGACAGAACATAACAGTTTGAGTTCTACTTTACATTATTTTATCTTTAGTATAGAATATGGAACCATGGATTATATAGTTTTTTAAAAGAGGAAAGCAATTACATTTTCCAGACATGTTTTAAAAGTCTAACCTGCCAGATTGGTTTCACTGAAGCGATTGCAGTCCAATTTTCTATACCTTTTCTCATGTCAAATATTCCAGGAAAGGAGAGTAAAATAATATCTCCAAAAAGTAGCATGGTAGATGGAAAAGTAACAACTACACTAGTCTTCTGCCCATAAAAGTGAAGTTGCATATGCATAGTAGTGTTGGCTATATGATGAGACTAGAGAGAATGATGATCGTTAAAAATATTATTTATTACTCTGGTAAATGATCAAACATTATCTTGTTTTTTGAATTAATTGCCTAATAATTCCTATAATGTATATATACAACATATATTACTGATTTAAAAATAATAGCTAACGTCTGTGCAGTGCTTTTTATTTTGCAAAGCAATTTCACATACATGATATCACTTAGTATCAAAACAGACTCCTAATAAGACTAATAACTACTACTTGAACCCACCTTTTAATTTTTATCCCCAGGTTTTGCCTTAATAAGTGAAAAAAAAAAACAACAATACAGTATTATTACATAAAGCATCAGCTAGTTTATGGTAAATTATAGTAAACATTTGTTGAAAAAAATGTATTTTACAACTTTTTAAACTTTTAAAAAAATATCAATATGAGGTTTAGAATAGTAACCACACACAAACACATGCACACAGAATTTTCCTCCTTTTTTATTATTCCAAAAGAAAATAACATAATTTTATGATACATAGTGGTTAAATACCCATCTTAACGCTATCATGTGATTGCCTTAAATAACCTAAAAAATATTGGCTATATTTTCCACAATTGCTAAATTTTGTGAAGTTATGTTATTATTGGAAAATTAATACACTTCTAACAAGTCACATAATGGTAGCGC
The DNA here is from genome assembly GCA_963573385.1 of Cacajao melanocephalus. NCBI lineage: Eukaryota > Metazoa > Chordata > Mammalia > Primates > Pitheciidae > Cacajao > Cacajao melanocephalus. Next base: position 14,404 of record CAUYLG010003744.1, read on the forward strand.
TATGTAAAATTTTTAACTTTATGGGTATGTAAATTATGGGTATTTTGGAAAATTAATTATCTTTTACTCTCTGCATTTATCTTAACAATATTTTATTAAATATTCAATATTTAATAAATAAATGTCTTATTTTGTTAAACATTTAAAATTTTCTTTATTCAATATTCAATATTTATTAAATATTAAATGCATATAACTATGACCTCAGTAACTATAGGTTTAATCTACATGTGTATAAGTTTGAATTTTACTTGAAGTTAGGACTGCTGAAAGAAATAACACAAACATAGCTACTTACCCAACACAAATTAATTGTCTTGACAGTTTTTGCATGTCAGAAGTCCAGCATGCTGTGGCTACATTATCTGCTAAGTATATTATAAGGCGTTGGTAGAGCTACATTGTTGTTGGGAGGATCTGAGAAAAAAAATCTGTTCCAAACTCCTTGTTTGAAGAATTGTTTTTCTTGTGCTTGTAGGCATATAAACAATTAGCTGGATATTAACTGGCTATAACTTAATTCCTAAAGGTTGCTCACTCTTTTGATTTGATTTTATTTTTTATTGGACCCTGTCTCCTATTCATATACTCACATTTTATTGCCATATGGCTTCCTCCATCTTCAAGCCAAACATGAGGTGTCAAACACTTATATTTTCAGTCTCTGACTTATTATCTCATGACCAGCCAGAGGAAGCTCTGCTTTTAAAGCACCTAAGTCTTTGGATGTGCCCCAGAAGAATAATCAGTTAAAATCAATTTAGCGACCTAACATATTCACAAGAATAAGATCCATCATGTTCATAATCCCAGAAATTATAAAGGGAGTGCACATCAGGAGAAGCAAAGTATATTAAAATCCATCCTAGAGTTTTCCATACTATGGTAGTCAAACGTAGAAATATTGTGGAAAAGTTATTTGTATTTTCCTTATCCAAAAATAAATATGTCTGGGATATTTGGGAATGTTTTATTAAGTATAATTTTTGTAAATGTTTTTATATAATGATCACTTTACATATAAATATATCTTTTTTAATGCACACAAACATTTTCAATATTATGAAATATTTTTATAATCCTTTAAAATTGGATGAAGCACTGATTTTTGACCACAAGAAAATCGTATTTTTATCATTCCTTTTCTCGTTCTGGATTCCATACTCCATTAAATTATCTAGATGTAGATATATACAAGTGATAAATTAATTGTGAATATGGAATAATTCAGTATTTCATTTGATATTTATTACTGTATTGCCATAGCAATGGATTTCATAACTCTGTATGTGAGCAGCATCCATCAGTCTATTCTCTATCTTCATGAGATTCACTTTCTTATTTCCCATCTATGAAGAAGAACATGTGATACTTGTCTTGCTGTGCTTGGCTTACTTCACTTATCATAACGGCATCTAGTTCCATCCGTGTTGCTGTAAGTGACAGAATTTTATTCTGTTTTATGGCTGAATAATATTCCATTATGTATTTCATTTTCTTTATTCATTCGTCTGCTGATGGATACTTAGGGTGATTCTATACCATGGCTGTTGTGAATAATACTTCAATAAACAGGGAAGTGCAGATATCTCTTTGATGTACTGATTTCCTTTCTTTCTGTTGATGTTGTTGTTATTGTTTTGTTTTGTTTTTATAGAGAGACAAGATCTTACTTTGTCACCCAGGATGCAGTGTAGTGGCGTGATCATAGCTTACTGTAATTTCAAACTCCTGGGCTCAAGCAGTCCTCGTACCTCAGCCTCCAAAGTAGCTAAGGCTACAAACAAGTACCACCTAAATTAATTTTTTTAAAAGATAGGCTCTTACTTTGTTGACCAGGATGGTGTAGAACTCTTGACCTCAAGCAATCCTCTCCCTTCCACCTCCCTAAATGTTGGAATTACAGGAGTGAGCTACCACATCTGTCAAATGATTACCTTTCTTTTGCATGTATAAACATCAGTGGGATTTCTGGATCACATGGTAGCGCTATTTTTAGATTTTTTTAAAGGAATCTTATACTGTTCTCCATAGTGGCTGTCTTAATTTACATTCTTAGGAACAGTGTACAAGGATTCCCCTTGCCACATCCTCACTGGTATCGGTTATAGCCTACGTTTTTTGATATAAGCTATTTTAACTGGGGTGAGATGATAGTTTATTGTGGTTTTAATTTGCATTTCCTTGATAATTAGTGATGTTGAACATTTTTCCATATAAATTTTGGCCATTTGTATGTCTTCTTTTGAGAAATGTCTGCTCAGATCTTTTGCCCATTTTAAAAATCAGATTATTTCCTTTTTTAAAAAACTAAGTTTTCTGAGCTCCTTATATATTCTGGTTATGAGTTCCTTGTTCGGTAGATAGTTTGCATATATATTCTCTTACTCTGTGTGCTGTCAATTCACTTCTCAATTGTTTCCTTTGCTGTGCAAAAGCTTTATAGATTAATGTAATCACAGCTGGCTACTTTTGGTTTGGTTGCCTGGGGTTTTCAGGTCTTACACACACACACACAAAATCTTTTTCCTGAGCAATGTCCTGGAGTTTCCCCCAGGGTTTTCCTTCAATAGTTTTACAGTTTCAGATTCTGCATTTCAGATTTTAAACCATGTTTTCTCTGAATATTTTGGTTGGTGAGATATAGGGGTCTAGTTTTGTTCTTTTTGCATAAAGTTATGCAAAAGTCTGTATACACCAGTAGCATTTACTGAAAATGCTTGCATGTTCTTGGTGCTTTTGTTGAAGATGAGTGGGTTGTAAATGTGTGGACATATACCTGAGTTCTCTACTCTGTCCCATTTGTCTCTGTGCCTGTTTTTAGTCCAATACCTTGATGCTTTGGTTATTATAGCTTTATAGTAAATTGTAAAGTCCAATAGTGTGTTGCCTCTAGCTTTGTTCTTTTTGCTCAGAATTGCTTTAGCTATTTGGGGTTTCTTATGGTTCCATATAAATTTGGGGATTTTTTTTGTCTTTCTGTGAAGAATATCATTGATATTTTGATAAGATTGCACTGAATCTATAAATTGATTTTGATAGTGTTGCCATTTTAACAATAATAATTCTAATTCGTGAGCACGTAGTACCTTTTCATTTTTCTCTGATGAAAAAGTGCTCAACATCACTAATCATCAAAGAAATGCAAATCAAAACCACAAGAAAATACCATCTCACCCCAATTAAAATGGCTTGTATCAAAAAGACAGGCAATAATAGATACTGCTGAGGAAAAGGAAAAAGGGGAATCCCTGTATACTCTTGGTAGAAATGTAAATTAGTAAAGCCACTATGGAAAATAGTAAATTCCATTGGAATTTTTGTATCTATGTTCATCAGGAATGTTGGCCTTTAATTTTCCTTTTTTTTTTCTTTGAAGAAATTCTATTTCTTTCATCTGAATTTTATAGTTTTTCTTGAATAGATCTTTTACTTCTTTAGATTGATTCCTACATATATTATATTTCTGTAGCTATTTTAAATGTGATTACCATCTTGATTTCTTTTTCAAATTGTTCACTATTGGTGTGTACAAGTGCTACTGTTTTGTGTCTGTGTTTACTTTGTATCCTGCAACACTACTGAATTTATCAGTTTTAACAGTTTTTTTTTTTTTTTTTTGGCTAGAATATTTAGGTTTTTCTCGAAGATCATTTCATCTGCAAACCAGGCTAATTTGTCTTCTTCCTTTTCAGTTTAGATGCCCCTTATTTCCTTTTCTTGCCTAGTTGCTCTATCCAAGACTTCCAGGATTATGTTGAATAAAAGTGGTGAAAAGTGAGCTTCCTTGTCTCCTTCCACTATTTAAAGGAAAGGCCTTCAATTTCTCCCCATTTAAAATGATATTAACCATGGGTTCATCATATATGGCCTCTATTATTTTGATGTATGTTCCTTGTCTTTCCTTTCTGATGAGGATTTTTATGATAAAGTATGTTGAATTGTATCAAATGCTTTTTTATGGCTTCTGTGGAAATAGATATCATATGGTTTTTGTTCTTCGTTCTGTTAAGGGATGTATTATGTTTGTTTATTGATTTCCATATATTGAAATATCCTTGCATCTCTCAGATGAATCCCACTTGATCATGGTGAGTAATCTTTTTTATGTGTTGTTGAATTTGTCTTGCTAGTATTTTGTTGAGAATTTTTGTATCTGTGTTCAGCAGGGATATTGGCCTGTAGTATTCTTTGGTGGTTGTGTCCTTGTCTGGTTTTGGTATCTGAGTAATGCTGGCCTTTTCAAATGAGTTTGGAAGTATTCCTTCCTTTTCAATTATTTTGGTAAATTTGAGGTAGAATTGGTATTGGTTCTTTAAATGATTCATAGAATTAATCAATGAATCCACCAGGTACTGGGTTTTTCTTTGAGATTTTAAAATCAGGCTTAAATCTTCTCTTTGGGGTTCAGATTTTCTATTTCTTCCTGGTTCAATCTTGTTAGGTTGTATGCATTCAGGAATTCATTCATTTCTTCTAGGTTTTCAAGTTTGTTGGCAACAGTTATTACATATAGTCTCTTAATCTCTTATCACGATTCTTTGTATTTCTGAGTTCTCAGTTGTTCATGTCTCCTTTTTTGTTTCTAATTTTAATTATTTGGATCTGTCTTTTTTTTTTCTTAGTCTACATAAGGGTTTATCTATTTTGTTTGTCTTTTTAGAAAAACAACTTTTCATTTTATTCATCTTTTCTTTGGAGAAGACAAGATGTTTATTGGTACTTCTCCTTTCACCTCAATTTATGAAATTCTAAATTGCCTTGCTGATGTGAAAGATTAATTTATTGGTTTCTCTGACAACATGATATTATAATTTATTTAAATCTAAATTGTGCAAAGACAATCTATCCTGTGATTAACTTTTAAAATGAAGTAATTTGAGATCCAGGGTTACTAGATGCAAAGGATATGTTTCTTAAGAATATTTTAATAATGGTTGAATGAAATAATGTCACTTAATTTTTATGTTTTATATGAGACATTTTAATTCAGATATGCCAAAACACTTGAAGAAAAAAATTAATGCAGGAAAAATACTCCAAACATATCTGACATACATAAAACCAATTTTAAATGTGTAAATATTTATGTTTCATAGTTTACAAAAGCAATGGTCATGTGAAAGAAACAGTAATGTAATTAAATTTTCACTAATTTTGGAGGATAATGTCTATAATACTGAAACCTTTGTCTAAAAAAAGCTCAGTACCAAGTAAAATTAAATATCTGTAGAATTATCTCAAATAACATAATACTCTCTACAAAGCAAAAAGTGATTAACTCTGCATATAATTTTCATTTTTAAATTCTGATTCATAAAGTTTAGTAAAATTTTCCCATGCAACACACACATATACTGTCATGCTATGTAATATTTATTCAGAAACTTAGACAGATTCATTTCTTATTCCTTGAGGCAGAGAAGTGAATTATTTGAACTAAAAAAAAAAAGAACATGTGTTCTTCTATGAGGAATGTTTAACTCTATGTCTCTGAGGGTGTTTCTGTTTAAATTATATCACTATAGTTAGATATATATGAATATCATGGAAATTGTGAAATGCAAAATTCATACTTACTTATTTCCTTGATATCTCTCTTTGTACGCCTATATATAAAATTCTAAAAACCTTCACGGATATTAGAGATTAATTTATTAGTTTCTCTGCCAAACCTGAATTTATAATTTATTCAAATTGAAATCAGTGTTAGTATATATTCCTTTGTTGTATTTTAGAGATCAGCAATTGTGAGAGTAAAGTTTTTAGTCTTAGGATTATTATACATACAGTGAATCATAATCATTAATTAGATACAGGAAATTGTGTAGTTTTAATTTCATATATTTGGCTGCATTAGTTAAAAGGCACTGGGATTATTTTGTTCAGATACTTCAGGCAAATATCACAGATGGTTACTTTGGAGGATAATAACTGAGTAGTCACAGTGTGAAGATAATCAGAATAATAGTAATAGGAACTGGAAGGTTCCCCTATAAAGGAAGAGTGTAGCTGTCTGCCCAGAGACCATACTTAGTCATAGTGCTCTGGGAAGACTTCCTAACTACACAAAGGGTACACATTTATGAAATTACATAATTACTGAAATAACATGACAGCAAATTCAGAAGAGAAATGAATTGTATTCTATGACAGTATGCATATAAAGTCGAACATCCTATCCAAAAGGGAAAGGTGGCTTCCTTACATTAATTCGAGCATCAGTAGCATTTAGGGTATTCTCTTTCTTTTTATTCTTTATATAAGGTTTGCTATTTTTTTCTTTCTGATACACACTATGATTTGTCTAACATGCAAAGATTATACAGTTTCCTAGTTCTTTGAGTAGGAATTGTTTATATCATTTTACAATTTAAATTGCAATTGACAGCTGCTAAATTACATAGATGTATCTTGAACGCTGATAGAAACAAAATGCTCCTTGAAGTAAACGACACACTTAGATGTATTTCTTTTTAAATACAAACTTACATTTTATAGTAATTTTCTTATAATGTTATCTGTTATATTTGAGCAAGTAGAAATGCTGTTTAATACTAGAAATTCTTGTATCTTGCAAAACATTTACACATTGATAAAAGTGTCATAGTTGTCTATTGCTTTTATTCTAATCTCTCTATTCTAGCATAAGGCTAAGTCCAAAATTTGTGCTCAGTTAATTACTAGACCTTTGTTCATAGGTAATTTATAAATTGTAATTCTGTTTTATTTTTGAAAAACAAGTTTCTCAATGTCTGTGATTAATTGCATTACACTTGTCTTAAAATAAGTTTTTATAACGTTGATGTGTAATACATTATTAACATTTTACTAGCGCTTGAGTGGAAAACTGAAGTCATTATATTGTTTAAATATTGTTTTGGTAGTCTTGATTAACTGACATCTTGCCATTATCACAATCACAAGAGTAACAGTAAAATTTTGCAAAATGCTCGAATTTGTACTTTCAACTGTAATTATTCCTGTGGTTTAATAGGTTTTACTACCTCTCCTTGAACTGAAATAGAAACTCATTAATAAGAAGTTTGCAATGATTAATTAGAAACCTGTTGAAAATCATCTTTTGAAGACAGCTAAATTGTCTTCATTTTTCCCCAAGATAAAGTTTTATAGTAACATATATTTTTTCATTCCATGGCAATTCATGGTTTAGAAAGTTAATGTTCTTGTTTTAATATCATTCCATTTACAGATAAAAAGAAAAAGTTCAATTTGGTTTTATATATGTGTACATATATGTATATTCAAATACACACACACACACACACACAAACATATCCATTTATGAAGAAGAAACTCACTCAAGCTAATGTTCTGTTAACTTGCCAGAATATCTGAGAGCAAAGAATGTCCAGTACTCCCTAGAACTTTTCACAAACTCATTTACTGGAATAGGATCTGTAGGAAATGTGTTACAATGCTAAAGAAAAAGTGTAAACAGCAAATCCTCTCTCAAATCTCTGCCTATACTTATATATCCATATAGTCACTAATTAGAAGAATTCAGTTGTCTTTCTCATGATTTGTCTTAAATAATTTCATCTAAATTTTAATATAAAGCCCTTTTAAATTACTTTCAAGCTCTTCTGTTTTTCACAATTATGGTGGCAATATAGTAAATTCATTAAACTTAAATGGAGAATAAATTCTAAAAGTTAATTACTGTGTTTTACTTTACATGAAACCAAAAGTTTTGCATGCTTTGGTTACTATATAATGGCATTTCAGTGATGAAGAAGATAGTTATACAAATCAACTGCACCAGACCTCAAAGTCGGGACTGAATTATTTTTCTAGATACAATATCATGCAAATACAAACAAACAAAGCCAACACATCCGGTATGTCAGGTATGATATTGAAAAAAACAAAGAAAACAAAAGATAAAAATTAGAGACTGTCCAAATATTTGGGAGAGAATAAAGCATGTTTCCTGGGTGGATCACATATTATAGTTCAAAGTAGCTTGTCCCAGTGCCTAAAATAACTTTAAAAAAATTTATTTGTAAGTATTCTTGACAAAATTGTCAAAATCAAAATATACCTGACACTAAAGACAACAACTCAAATTGCGTGTCCTCATTTAATCTTAATATGTGTCAATCATTTAACATTCACTTCATCATCTGGCTAAGCTTTTAAAAAATGGCTAACTTAGAGAATAAAAGAAAATATGAGACACATTTCTGGAAAGCATTATATTAGGTGAACCCAATCTTGCTTTTCTTTGAAACATACTAGTATCTTAGTGGGACTTTCCAAGCATTTCACATTGGAAAACTGACTTTATAAAGGTAGGTGTTTAGATATTGAAACTATGGTCAGGAAGAGATGTGGGTAAATCACTGACTAATTTGTCTCTCATGTTTTTCTGTAAAATTATCTTACATTTTTTGCCATTACTCTTCCCGTTATGGAACAGAACAATTGAGAGGCTCCAGGAAGTCCAAATTGTTTCTCAGTTTTCTCACTTGTAAATCTCTGTTCCATTAACCTAAAAAACCTTTGTGAAGATAACTATGGTTAAATAGATGTTAACAATTTTTGATGCCTAAAGATGTGATAGGAAATGGTTACAAAATGATTTTCTGTAATTTTTAAAATAAATTTTATACTTATAGGTTAATTATGCTTCAACTTTTTAATATAATAACTCCAAATACATTTTTCCATTTTACTCAGCAAATTCCATGCTATTTAATAACAACCATATTCTGTTTGTTATACTAGTATATCCATTTGTCCCCAAAAGAATATATCAAGAAATACATTGATAGAAGAACAATGTATTTCTTCAATAAGAACAATGATTTATTGTTTGTATCAACTTTTTACTATCTATAATACCTTAATTTCCCATCTATGTTTCTCATGCAAATTAGATTTACTTTCCAATAGCTTATTTCCAGGCCAGAACTCTCCCCGTATTTCAGATTCATATGTCTAAATACCTATTTAACATCTCCAATTAAATATTTAATGGATATCCTATATTTAATATAACCACAACTGTCAAAATCTCCCACCTGTATCATCCACTATTTTACTAATTGTCTCTTTGCAGTTGTTCAATCTAATAATTTTAGATCCATGCATAATTTTTCTTAAGCATTCAAGAGTCAATCAATCTGTGGGGGAATCTTGTTAATGTAAAACTATCTATAATCTATTTTTTTTCTCTGCATCTCCATCTATCCACATGTTTCAAAATACCATCATCTCTTATTTAGATGATGTCATGTTTTTCTACTTTCTGACTGGCCCACCTCAATCTATTATCAACAAAGAAACCAAGTTGCTGAATGTATTCTTTAATCGGTATTCTCCACTTACTTTCCATCTCACTAAAAGTAAAATCCAAGATTATTACAATAACCCATAAGTTCCTCTCCACAATCTGACATACCCCATGTCTCATTTCCTCTCTACCCTCACTCCGCTTTTCAAATTTTCCAGACTTGCTTCCCTATACTCGCTTCCTGTGAGTGCAGTGTTCTTTCTGAAAGCCACGTCTCACCAATTTAACTATTTCACCATTTTGCTCAAATGTTTTCTCAAATTGGTGCCTTCCTTAATCATATTACTAAAAATATTCCAAGCACTCCCTGTTTTACTTCTCTGCTTCATTTTCTCCTTACCTCATCTAATATCCTGGACATTTTTACTAAAACATAATTTATTTTTTCTATCACCTACTAGAATATAAATTCTATGAGACTAGAAATTTTTGACTATCTTGTTTGCTCTCTAATGCAAGAACCAAGATCATTGCTGGGCACTGAAATAAAGGAAGATTATTCCAAGTATTTTTCTTTTAAAGGTTTTCTGTTGACTACTAGAACTGCAAAAGTCATCTCAATAAAACAGTCTATGGAAATTAAAAATATATTTATATTGCTTTTTCTTCTTAGTCACAATAATTTCTAATATTACAAAATCATTTTAAGTGTGTACTAGAATATGGATATTCTTTCTTGAGTAGCCTACAAACAAATAGAAAAATCAGAGTTTGAAAACATATGAGTCATTTTGGTTGTTTTTTAATATTTATTCTTAAAAGATATTACATTGTTCAACTCCTACTTATGAGTGAGAATATGCGGTGTTTGGTTTTCTGTTCTTGTATTAGTTTGCGGAGAGTGATGGTGTCCAGCTTCATCCATGTGACTGCAGAGGACATGAACTCATCCTTTTTAATGGCTGCATGGTATTCCATGCTATATATGTAACACATTTTCTTTATCAAGGTCATCATTGATGGGCATTTGTGTTGGTTTCAAGTCTTTACTATTGTGAACGGTGCTGCAATAAACATATTTGTGCATGTGTCTTATAGTAGAATGATTTATAATCCTTTGGGTATCTACCCAGTAATGAGATTGCTGGGTCAAATGGTATTTCTAATTCTAGATCCTTGAGGAATCTCCACACTGTCTTCCACGATGATTGAACTAATTTACACTCCGATTAACATTGTAAAAGCATTTCTATTTCTCCACATCCTCTCTGGCATCCATTGTTTCCTGACTTTTTAATGATAGCCATTCTAACTGGCCTGAGATGGTATCTCGTTGTGGTTTAGATTTGCATTTCTCTAATGTCAGTGATAATGCGTTATTTTTCATATGTTCATTGGTCACATAAATGTCTTCTTTTGAGAAGTGTCTGTTCATATCCTTGGCCCACTTTCTGTGGGGTTGTTTGGTTTTCTTTTAAATGTGTTTCCATTCTTTGTAGATTCTGGATATTAGCTCTTTGTCAGATAGATTGCAAAAAATATCTCCCATTCTGTAGGTTGCCTGTTCATTCTGAGGATAGTATCTTTTGCTGTGCAGAGGCTCTTTAGTTTAATTAGGTCCCATTAGTCTATTTTGACTTTTGTTGCCATTGTTTTTGGTGTTTTAGTCATGAAGTCCTTGCCCATGCCTATGTCCTGAATGGTATTGCTTAAGTTTTCTTCTAGGGTTTTTATGGTTTTAGGTCTTATGTTTAAGTCTTTAATTTATCTTGATTTAATTTTTTATGAGGTGTAAGGAAGGGGTCCAGTTTCAGTTTTCTGCATATGGCTAGCCAGTTTTCCCAACACCGTTTATTAAAAAGGGAATCCTTTCCCCATTGCTTGTTTTTGTCAGGTTTGTCAAATATCAAATGGTTGTAGATGTTGGGTGTTATTTCTGAGGCCTCTGTTCTGTTCCATTGGTCTATATGTCTGTTTTGGTACCAGTACCATGCTGTTTTGGTTATTGTAGCCTTGTAGTATAGTTTGAAGTCAGATAGCATGATGCCTCTAGCTTTGTTCTTTTTGCTTAGAATTGTCTTGGCTATACAGACTCCTTTTTGGTTCTATATGAAATTTAAAGTAGTTTCTGCTTTTTTTCTTTATTTTTTTCCCTAATGTTATTTATTATATTTTACATTCTGGGGTACATGTGCAGATATTGCAGGTTTGTTACATAGGTATACATGTGCCATGGTGGTGGTTTGCTGCATCCATCACCCCATCATCTATGTTAGGTATTTCTCCTAATGCTATCCCTCCCTAATCCCCCCACTGCTATTCCTCTCCTAGCCCTTACCCCCCAGACTCCTGTGTGTGATGTTTCCCTCCCTGTGTCTGTGTGTTCTGCATATTCAACACTCACTTATGAGTGAGAACATGTGGTGTCTGGTTTTCTGTCCTTGTGTCAGTTTGCTGAGAATGATGGTTTCCAGCTTCATCCATGTCCCTGCAAAGGACATGAAGTCATACATTTTTATAGATGCATAATATTCCATGGTGTATATGTGCCACATTTTCTTTATCCAGTCTACCATTGATGGGCAACATACTTAACTCTAGATGGCTTAAAGATTAAACATGATACCTAACACCATAAAAACTCTAGAAGAAAACCTAGGCAATACCATTTGGGACATAGGCATGGGGAAGGACTTCATGACTAAAATACCAAAAGCAATGGCAACAAAAGCCAAAATAGACAACTGGGATCTAAGTAAACTAAGAGCTTCTATAGAGCAAAAGGAACTATCATTAGAGTGAACAGGCAACCAACAGAATGGGAAAAATTCTTTGCAATCTACCCATCTGACAAAGGGCTAATTATCCAGAATCTACAGAGAACTTAAAAAAATTTACAAGAAAAAAGCAACCCCATCAAAAAGTGGGCAAAGGATATGAACAGACACTTTTCAAAAGAAGACATTTATGCAGTCAACAAACATAGGAAAAAAAGCTCATCATCACTGGTCATTAGAGAAATACAAATGAAAATCACATTGAGATATCACCTCATGCCAGTTAGAGTGGCAATCATTAAAAAATTAGGAGACAACAGATACTGGAGAGGATGTATAGAAATATAAATGCATTTACAGTGTTAATGGGAATGTACATTAGTTCAACCATTGTGGAAGATAGTGTGGCAATTGCTCAAGGATCTAGAACTAGAAATACCATTTGACTCAGCAATCCTGTTACTGGATATATACCCAAAGGATTATAAATCATTCTACTAGAAAGACATATGCACATGTTTGTTCATTGCAGCACTATTCAGAATAACTAAGACTTGGAACCAATCTAAAGTAGTTTTTCTATTTCTGTGAGAAAGTAATGGTAGTTTGATGGAGATAACATATAGCATTTAATCTATGAATTACTTTAGGCAGTATGACCATTTTCATGTTGATTCTTCCTATCCATGAGCATGGAATGTTTGGAGGGATAGCATTAGGAGAAATACCTAATGTAGATGATGATCTGATGGATGCATCATACCACCATGACACGTGTATACCTATGTAACAACCCAACACACTCTGCACATGTATCTCGGAACTTAAAGTATAATAGTAGTAGTAGTAATAATAATAATAATAATAATAAACAAACTGTAGCCTGACCTTTAGTGCAAGATCTCAGGACCCCCTGGGGCTGTGTCGTGGGTCACTGGTCCCCATATTTAGCTCTGAGTAAATCTCTTTAAACATAAATAAATTGTGTAAGAAAGCAGAACCAAATTATATGCTATTTCAAGAGGTATACATTAAATAAGAAGATATATTTTTGTTAAATGTAAAAGAATGAAAAACAATTTATCACAAAAGCCCTAGTCATGAAAACAACAGCAGTATCTATATTGATATAGAGAAAATAAACTTCATGACACATTTTATGCCCAGAGAAAAATAGTAACATTTTCTAATGATAAAGGGTTATATCATCAAGAAAGGATAACATAAATACACAAAGTAAGTATGAGCAAAATAAAAGCTAAAGAGAAAAGGGCAAATTGATAATTATAGTTGGCAAATTAAACACTCATCTCTTGGTAATATTTTCAACAGAAAATAAGAAATAATATGAAACATTTGAACAGTACTACAACAAACTTAACCTACTTGGAATTTATAAACATTCCTTTACACACAACAATTGCATAGTAAGTTGTTTTCAAATTCCAAAAAAATTTAACCAATTTATCCTCTATGCTGGACCATAAAATATGTCTCAGCTAATTTTAAAGCATTAAAGTTAGTGTAATTTTTTTTGGCTTTAAATCAATTAACAAAAACAAAAAATCTGCGAAATATCTGGAATATTCTCAAATATTTGAAAATGTAAGAACCCATTTTTAAATAGAGCATGGATAAATGAAGAATTTCAAAGGAAATTGGAAGCTATGTCAAACTGAATGGTAATAACACAACCAATCAATACTTAAAAATTACAAGAGAACTTGTTGTAATTACTTACACTAAAAAAGAAAAGTGCAAACTTAATGATCTGAACTTTAATAAGCTAGAAAAATGAGAATGAAATCTAAATGAAAAAAAAGAATGCATAGTGAAAGTCAATGAAACAAAAAATAGAAAAGCCCTAAAGAAAAATAGAAACAAAATTACTATTTTCAGGTTAATAAATTTGTTTAGAGTTTAGTTAGATGATCAGTGATAGAAAAGAAAACAGAAATTATCAACACTATGAGTTAAAAATGAGACAACACTGCACGTCTTATGTAATTTAAAGATATATAAGGCATCTTCTTTAAGATTTTATGTCAATTAAAAAAAGACATCACATTATTATAAAGGCATGGTAATCTTTACCTACAAATCTTGCAGAATATGATGCATGAATTCGTAGGATCAGAATTGATTAACAATCAAATGCAAGCACCATATTTGTCTAGAAAACTACGTCTCATGACGACATCTCCTAACCAGTGAACATGGATATAAATAGTCCCTGAAATCTGCTCTTGGTTAATGCACTGATAAAGCACCATGACAGAATAAATCAAATTAAGCATAATTATGAAGGCTAGTATATTCTCAGCAATGCTACTGAAAAAGAAATATGAAGATAACCTCAAGAGGGTGACCTAGGAGGAAGACAGGACTCAAGCCAGGATTTTGAGTTCTTGCTATATAAAGCTGTCTGTAACATCTGCAGAAGAACTTATGATTGGTAATACTATCAGAAGATAAGCCTAAAAGTCTTAAATGTCTTAAACTCATTTTTATTTTTCTTGTTTGTTATATATTCTTTGTGGAAAGAATGATGGAGATCATGTGAAATGGATCAAGGGTTTTCTCTCTTTTCCCTCAGACACTTTTTGTCACCATTATCACAATAGGTATAGTTAGTTGGATGTTGTGCTAAACAGGTTAAAGGCTTCTTATTTGATACCCATTTTAACCTTATGGGTTAGGTTTTATTATCAGGTAAGACTAGGTTAAACTACTTAACCAGAGTAAGTGATGGATTTAGGGCCAGCACTAGTCTGTTGTCCTCCTAAGCCCTCTTGAATAATATTATATGTTCTTCCCATTAGAGTCCAGGAAAAGCCTGGAAAAAAGGGATCAAGGGAGCAGAGGAAGATGTTTTGTGGGAACAAGATATATGAGTGGTACTTGAGTATAAATCGGTGCATAAGTGGTGATATGAAGTCTCTCCACCATAACTCAGTTTACCTCATAGGGCTTTCAAAAAAGTTTCATATCTGATTTCCTTTGAAGTATTCTGAGTGTTTAAGAAAGGTATGAAAATTTGATCTAGGGTTAATTTCAGAGATGGCTATAAAAATACTATGACTATTTTTAAGCTAGACAGCTGTTTGCCTTTTACTATAACTTGAGTAATTGATATGCATAAACATCTGTCCAGTATCAGTGAATATTTGTCTGAATTATGATTTATTGTTTTAATTAACAGATAAAATTGTATTAATTTATTATATATAATATTATGTTAAAGTATACTTACACTGCAGAATAATTGAATCTGGGTAATAGATACATGCATTATCTCGCATACTTGTCATTTATGTGGTGAGAACACAACTGTTTTAAATATGTTTGTCAAATTCACATTTAAAAAATAGTATTAAAATAAATTTAAAATGCCTATAATTCACAATGTAGCCGTAAAAATTAAACTTATGAAACATATCAAAGTCATTCAAATATATCCTTATTAGCTGTTCTTAATCTGGTAAAATGTAGCCTATATTATTTTATAATTTGATTTTTTAGATGTGGTCGTAATTATGCCCTACAAAGAAAGCTGCACGGTTGAAAGAGATTTCAATTCCAATCTTGCACTACAGAAACAACACTGCTTCTTATCAGCCATGCCACAATTTGTGAATCACTTAAGCTTTTTGAGCTCCATTATATTCATCTAGGAAGTAGGATCAATGCATGAAATATTTTCAGTGAATTCAGAGTAGAAGATGACAGACAAAAAGAACCATGCTCTAATTCCACTCCACCTGAACACCTAAGTTATTTCCCTCCAGAAATCACCCACAGACTATAGAAAAATAAATTCACACCTGCTTGGTTAACAGTGTGAGAATGTAAATTTAAAGCATTTTTGACTAGGGAAACTTTATCATAATAAAATGGTTTAATTTCCCTGAGCATGAAATATTCCCCTCAAGGAATGTATCTATTAATGGCATGCTATGATTATTTAATTGGTTCTGGGAACTGTTATACCATATTAGTCACTTTCACATTAGTGTTCCCAAGAGTGGTGAATAAATAAGACAGTGATTGCACTTCTACATGTCCATTTTCTGCCAAGAAGTTTTGCTGATGTGCAGTTTCCCACAGTGTACTTCTCGGCTAACTTAGTTTAAGCTTTGTTAGTTTAATGCTTAGAAAAGCCTCATGTTCTTGCAGAAAATCTTTTGCTCTCATTACTTTTTTGTGATATTATAGACAACAATTTCCCTGGGGAGCGTGGCAATGGATCCCAGCAGGGTTATTTACAGTGACATGGTGGCACTGTGCCAAAGGGGGGTTGTCAAAGGGTAGGCTACTTCAATGTCAATTTTAGCACTGCAGGAAATTCTGCAGTTGTAAATAATTCTGACTATTTTCTTTCTAGTCAGGTAACTTCTGTCAAATTAAGGGGGTGTTCGAAACTTGCAGCTCAGTTTTGCGTTTTCATTACTACATCTGCAATTTGATTGGTGTTATATATTTTCTTGCATGAATGAACATCAATTAAAGGAGATGAACATTTATAGAAAATTTATTCAACTAGAGAAGGTTGCAGTTTTTTACATGTCAACCTTCTGAATTCATCTTGCAGTGATATTTTCGGAATACAAGAACATATAGATTAAATAAGTCTCATTAGTATTTTAAATATAATAAAAGCATTTTCTTAAAATATTAAAGCATAGATTAATATTTCATTGATATTATATGCCTATTAAAATATTAAATTCGGTAAATATATTACTACTAAAATAACTTATGTTTCAGGTACCTCACTTATTTAATTCAGCCTTCCTAATAACCCAACTACATACCTTATATTGTTATAATGAAGTAACTAATCCTCAGAGATAGAAATAACCATTCCAATTTAGAATATATATTAAGTTTATGATGGCTGTTTTTCACACCACATTTAACATTTTTTTTTTCCATGCTATGTTGGTCCTTTCCCTACAAATGCTCTTGAGGAACATTGAAAGAAGGCAATGGCCTTCATCTGCATTTCAACCACCAAAGCAACCATCACCATTGTTCGTATGCCTATCTTGAAATAAAAAGAAATACTTAATTTCCAACATCATCTCACAATTTTATTTGTGACCATTTTATATCCAGTCTCAGCGTTTTTCAGGAATACAATATATTGTTAACTAAAGTCCCCATGTTGTACCATTGATCTCTTGAACTTTTTTTCCTCCTATCTAACTGTAGTTTTGTATCTGTTGATGAGTATCTTTCAAATCTCATTTCCAACACTGCAACCTCTAGTAATTACCTTTCTACTTTCTACTTATATAAGTTAAACTCTTTTAGATTCCACATATGAGAGGGATTATATGATATTTGTCTTCCTGTGACTGGCCTTTTTGACTTAACATAATGTCTTCCAAGTTCACACTTGTCACAAATGACAGAATTTCCTTGTTTTCTGTGTTTGAATAGTATTCCATTGTGTATATATGTCACATTTTCTTCATCCATTAACCTCTTCATGGACACAGATTGACTCCAGATCTTGGCTACTGTGAATAGTGCAGCAATAAACATGGGAGTGTGGATATCTCCTCAATATACTGGTTTTGTAGCCCTGGGATATATAAATACTCAGTAGTGCAATTGCTGGATCATATGATAGTTCAATTTTTAATTTATGAGAAAACTTTATACTGTCTTTCACAATGGCTGTGCTAACTTACATTTCTACAAGCAGTGTGCTAGGGTTCCTTTTCCTCTGTACTTTAACCAACACTTTTTTTTTTTTTTTGCATTTTTATAATAGCCATTCTAACATATATGAAATGATAGTTCACGTGCCTTTAATATGAATTTCCATGATGATGAGTATTTTTTTCCATAGCCTTGTTTGCCATTTATATGTTTCCTTTTGAGAAATGTCTATTTAAATCTTTTGCTTTCATTTTAATCAGGTTGTTTGTTTTCTTGATATTGAGTTGTTTGAGTTCCTTATGTATTTTAGATATTAATCATCACAGAATTAATAGCAATGTAAGGTAATGTATATATTAACTAGCTAGATCAGTCACTGCACAATTTATATATATTTGAAACATATTGTACACAATAAATACCTGCAATTTTATCTTTCAATTAAAATATTAAAATAAAAAATGTTACTATAATGGATATAAAAATATATGAAGTGAATCATGTCACCCCAAACATCTTTTTCATTTTCAGTTAGTTATGAACAAAGTTAGAGTCAAGCCTGATGTTTCTAGTTTTCTATCATTGTATGCTTAATACACTCTAGATTCTCACTCATCCTCTTAATAAGCGATTGTAAAAAGTAAAAAACAAATAAAAAACCTTTAGTGTAATATGATCGTCTCTCAAAACTATTAATTATTTGAAGGAGTGTCTATGCATAGAGTACAATATTTAATAATTTTCTCATAATTCTGCATTTTAGACTCATTCAGCTAAATCAGATAAATCTACACTTTATTTTCTAGTTTACATTTCATAATACCTGTATTTTACCTGTGAAAAATATCAACATTATTTGCTCATAAACTTTCATAAAATTAAATTCAGATTATGACTTTCTATAAATAAAATATAGACTTTTTATTTTAACCAAGGTATTCAGATTTTAACAAACAACTAATGCGGAATATTTTAAACATTGGTAAAATGTAAAAAATATTAATGTTTATTCTGTTTCATGTTATTAGGCAATATTTGCTAGTTGATAAACTTAATTTACTCATTAGAAATAAATTGGGATTTAGAGGTCAATATACTCTCCCCTTCTTGGATGAGATTAACATTGAAAGCATAATAAATGTTACCACATGTATAGGTTCACACAACACGACTAAAACATCACCTAAATAATTGTTTTTCACCTTCTGTGACTGACTTTGTTTATAAACTTTGTATCATTAGAAAACATTTTTTCTAATATTTTACTTATTGCTTTATCTATCTGGTTTTGACTTGGGTGATGATATTAAACAAGAGTTACAGTTTTCCTGAAATTAAGATAAAAATAATTTTAGGCTAAAGGAAAATGCAATTTTGGTTCTTAAAGAAGGGTTTGATGTAATGGAAAAGTAAGCTTAAATATTCTCAGTAATTCAGTATACTCTCAATTCTTAAAGGAAATAATAAAACTATCAACTTAGAGAAATAAAACAAATTCTAAGTTGTGAAAAGAAATTTTATAACAAAAGTTCTGGTATTTAATTATTCCTGAGAATTCAATATGAGAAGTTCCAAAGAGAATTAAAACATTAATGTATGAAGTTAATTAAAATTTAAAAACTCAACTATATGTAAATGTATCTTGATATAAAGTACTTAGATTTTAATATTACTGTCCATTGTATAATTAGTTGTTAGCAAATTAATGCCTTGCTTGTATTAATTACATTGCAAGTAAACACTCTTGATAGGCACTATAGACCTGCTAAGGGTAAGATATTGTCCATGCACTGAAGGACAGCTAATAAACCTAAGTATAGGTAAAGTTGAATCGATTTAAAATAAAATATGATTTTTTATTTCACATTATTCTTGACCATTAAATTAGAAACTAAAGTCTGATCAATTTGGTTAAAAATTTAATTGCTAGGTGTCCTAGCACATCTACAAGTATCAAATATTCAAAAAGCCTGACAAAAACAAGCAATAGGGAAAGGCTTTTGTATTCAACAAATGGAGCTGGGATAACTGGCTAGCCATGTGCAGAAAACTGAAACTGGACCCGTTCCTTACACCATATACAAAAGTTAAGATGGATTAAAAGCGTAAACTTAAAACTCAAAACTACAAAACTTCTGGAAGACAGCCTAGGCAATATCATTCAAGACATAGGCACAGACAAAGATTTCATTATGAAAATGCCAAAATAAATTGCAACAAAAGCAAAAATGGACAAAGGGGATATAACTAGACTTAAGAGCTTCTGCACAGCAAAAGAAACCATCAACAGAGGAAACAGAGAAGCTAAAGAATGGGAGAAAAACTTTGCAAACTATGCATCCGACAAAGGTCTCATATCCAGCATCTATAAGGAATTTAAACAACTAAAAAAAAAAAATTAAAATATGGGCAAAAGAAATGAACACTTTCCCTAAGAAGACATGCATGTAGCCAACAAGCATATGAAAAGGAAGCTGAATTTCATTGACCATTAGAGAAATACAAATCAAAATTTTATTCAGTTACCATCTCACACTGGTCATAATGGCTATTCTTAAAAAGTCAAAAAATAACAGATGCTGACAAGATTTTGGAGAAAAAGGGATGCTTATGCACTTTTGCTGCAAGTGTAATCTAGTTCAACTACTGTGGAAGATGAGGGCAGTCACTCACAGATCTAAAAACAGAAATACCGTTCAACCTAGCAATCCCATTACTGGGTAGATACCCAAAGAAATACAAAAGGTTTTTTTATATGAAAACATGCAGGCCTTATGTTCATTGCAGCACTATTCACAATAGCAATGACTGGAATCAACCTAAGTACCCATCAATGATAGACTAGATAAAGAAAATATGGTACATTTACAACATGGAATACTATGTAGCCAAAAAAGTAAAGGAGATCCTGTCCTTTGCAGGGACCTTGATGGTGCTGGAGGCCATTATCCTTAGCAAACTAACACAGGAACAGAAAACTGAACACCACATATTCTCACAAATTGGAGGGTAAAGAATTGAGAACACACAGACACATAGAGGGGAACAACACACACTGGGGCCTATCTGGGTGGGGGGGGATGGGGTGTAGGGGGAGGTTGGAAAGAAGATCAGGAACAATAACTAATGGGTACTGGGCTTAATACCTGGGTGATAAAATAATCTGTACAACACACCTACATGACACAAGTTACCAGTGTAACAAACCTGCACAGGTACCGCTGAACTCAAAAGTTAAAAAAAAAAAAAACACAAGCAAAAACTCTTAATGAAATAATTCTGAACTAGAGGAAAACTTTAAATACAACGCACACACAAATGCACACAAACACCCACAGTTCTGATTGAAGTTTCAAAAAGCTAACACTGTTTCCCCAGTAAAATAAAATACGGTAATATATTTCCTGACTTTTTTTCCTGGATATAGACATGAACTATCACTGCATGTCTATTTATTTTCTCAAGCAGCAAAGAGTTATAACTCATTGATTTTACTTTTATTATTTAAGAATCCTCTCATAAGGTGAGAAATATATGTATTTGTAAATCATGGGTTATAATCTAAGTTTAAATAATAAATACATTAAAAGTATTTTATAAAAATATATTTTTGAATCAAAAACTTCATGACTATATAATGACAATTATCTAATGTCATCACAGCTGCATATGAAAAACTAATTAAAAAATTTTAAAACCCTGTTTCTAAAAATAATGGTTTCTAAACATTGGTTTATATTCAAAATTGGAATGAGATATTTTTGTGTCATTCCTTAAAATGAAATTTTCACAACCTGCATATTGATATTTGTTTGTTGTTTATTGGATAGATCAATCTAATAGCAAATAATGAGAAAACATTATTACCCTTTAAGTTAGTTAGGATTTTGGGTGATGTAAACAGGCAAATTAAGAAAATTTTAAACTTTCTGAATGCCTAAATACTAAAAGATAGCTTGGGTATGAATCACAATGTATGTATTACCATATGACTTGGGACCGATGTAAACCTGGTGAGTACCAAAAAGGGTGAAATTCTTAGTTTTGTAAAAGATAAAAATATATGAAAATGACCTAAAAAGAAACAATTTCAAGATAAGGTTGAAAACAAATTAAAAGTGTAGTACGAATACTTAGAATTCCTGAGGCTCTTTATCACTCTATTCCTGGATACAAATTTACTGAGCATTCAAATTATATTTCATTTCATTTCAATTATGTGAATTTTCAGAGTTCAAGATTATGCTTTACTCATATTAAAAGAGATACATATGTAAGTTATATAACACTCCACCTAACATTTTAATAACTCTGCTAGTTTAAAACTTTTATTGTGATAGTCACAGTACTGTTCTCATGCTGCAATTTCCTTCTTTTGGAGACATGAGTACAACTTTTCTAATGACTCCTTTTGTTACTTATATCAAGTCAAATTCTAATTTTCCTATTTGTTTCTAAGAAATAACTTGTATCTAATTGTATTTAGCTGGTTCTTTACAAGTGATTGAAAGGTTGAAACACCTCATAAATAGTATCCTTTGGATTATATAAAATGTTTTCTATGGTTCTATCTGTGCTACTAATTAGAGTGGAAGGAATGTATCATTATTGTGATGTCTGAAACAAATTATCTAAAGTAATGTTAATTATTTATCTGCAGGAGGAAAGGAGTCTAGGATGGGATAGTAAAACTTACGTTTAAGCATCTTACCAAATAGAAGCACCAATCACCTTGTTTTGCTGCACGTAATTTGCTATGCCTTCCTGAGTTACCTACAGCCAAATATATTTTTTTCCAGTTTTACTGGCTTGAAAAATATAACTAGAAAACTGCACCGGCTACTTTTTTAATGTCCTCTTTTTACCCTGTTTGAATTTTTGACATATACAAAAATATACTACTAAACAAGAGGTCATGAAATGAGAGATGAAAAAGTCAAGGAGATAAAATTTTAGAAATAGAATATGAGCATATATATACAGGTTATACAGATACATCTTAAAAGTAAAACCTAAAATAACAAAGCAGACAACATTAGAATTATTGTGGTGTCAAGGAAGATTTTTTTTAATTACAAAAATTTCATAGAAAAGTTATATGGGAAATAAAATTATGTAAAAGTGGCACAGATCATATATAGTCTTCTTAAATATTCAATGTAAATAGACAATTGTAGGACTGAATACATAATTTCATGAGGTGATTGTTTCTGTGTAAGACATGCAATTCTTAGGAAAATATGAGCATTCATGTGTGAGGCAAGGGAAAATATCAGTCTGCAGTATGGAATCCACGAGAAAGGACTCTACCTGAGTCAATCTGTCACTGCCTCCAAGCCTCCAACTTCCAATTTTGGTATCCTCCAGCAGAATAGAGACCTTCTTCATGAAGTCAGACCAGGATTCAAGAAATTGTATGATAGAGTTCTAGAGAAGATGGTTGGTTTTGTGGGCCATGTTAATTCCCATACAAACAAGCAAGCCCCCAGTTAAATTATGACAACCTACGGGTGTCAGCTGTAAAAACCCCTCGTGTTACAAAAGCCTTCCAGCACAAACAGAAGACACCTGTTGCTTCGTTTCTTGTATTAGTCTGTTTTCATGTGGCTAATAAAGACATACCTGAGACTGGGTAATTTATAAAGGAAAGAGGTTTAATGGATTCACAATTCCACATGGCTGGGGAGGCCTCAAAATCATGGCAGAAGGCAAAGGAGAAACAAAGGCATATCTTACATGGCAGCAGGCAGGAGACAGCATGTGCAGGGGAACTCTCCTTTACAAAACCATCAGACTGCTTGAGACTTATTTGCTATCATGAGAACAGCATGGGAAAGAACCCCCCATGATTCAATTGCCTCCCGCCGGGTCGGGTCCATCCCATGACACATGGGAATTATGGGAGCTACAATTCATAATGAGTTTTGTGTGTGGACACAGCCAAACCTGTCACTTGCATTACAGTTCTTACAGATTCACTCTTTTGTGGCTTGTCTCTTATGCTAACCTGGAACTATGCAAAGAAGAAATTTCTGAGACGTGTTGTCATTTAATGTGACTTAATAAAAACCTACCCCTAAATGATTTTAAACATTGCATAAAACAAACATCAGAATGTATTATTTTTTTCTTAACTGCAATGACCTTCACTTCCACTCTGAACTTTCAAGAACTTTGATAACTTCTTTTTGTAGGAATGAAACTATGGTTTTTCAATATTCACTTCCAGCCAGACCACTTTGCCTGCTAGAAAAAATAGCTTACTCAAACCATCAACTGAAAGAGAATGTAGAGAAAGCATGCAGGGGTGAAAAGATGAAATAACAATTGTCTATAAGGAATATAGTAATTAAAAAAATGTCTAGAGAAGATTTAATCCACTCAAAGTAATTAAAGATTATATTCTTTGAGAATTAGACTACTGTCTTTTCTATTCCAAAGTAAGTGCTCTTCCAAAGTGAAATATTGTAACAGTCAATGTTAATTATTGCTAAAGCTGTCACTACACATATTCATAGAACAATGTAAGTTTATAAAGATCATTGGGGCTGCTCTGAATCAGCAAGTTCCTGAGGAAAGAAAAAAATTCACAAAAAAAATTGATTTTTTGAAACTAATCATCTTTTTTATAAAAATTTTCTTTACCATCTGCTATATTCATGACTTTTCTCAAAACCATGCTTGTTGTTCTGAAAATAAATGACAGGTGTTGACATCTGGCACTTCTCATGCCTGCTGTTGGATTAGAACAGGTATAATAAATAACTTGGAAGTGGTTGTCAATTGTATTTAAAGTTCCTAGTTTCAAGAATATGTGAAAATTTCAGATTTTCACTAAGCCATTGCAAAACTGAAAAAATTATGCAGAATGTTTAAAAAATTAGATTTTGGAAATTGTAAAACTACACTTAAACAGAAAATAATTCTTCAATTGCTTATGACAAATGATGAGGGAGTACTTCAAAAAATAAAGTTATCTCTACTAGGAAGGATAGCTTTGCTAAAAGTTAAATATGCAATGTAACATGCTTATTGGATATATTCATTCTCAGACTACCACTTTACGAAAATGTAATAATTTATTTAAATTTTTCAGAATATTCTCCTTAACAAAGTGGAACACTATATACTAAAGCATTATTAAATTTGATACATACAGATCTAATTACATAATTTGTGTGAAGACTATTGATTATTCTTTATATATATGTATACACATATATATGTACACATATATACTTGTACATATATATATACATATGTTCTTGTGTCCATATATATATGTGTATACAGATATATATATTGTGTTTTAGGTTTTGGGGTACATGTGAAGAACACACAACATTGTTCCATAGGTACATACATGGCAATGTGGTTTGCTGCCTTCCTCCCCATCATGTATATCTGACATTTCTCCCCATGTTATCCCTCCCCACCCCCCACTGTCCTTCCCCTAGTTCCCCCCCAACAGACTCCAGTGTGTGATGCTCCCCTCCCTGTGTCCATGTGTTCTCATTGTTCAATACCCGCCTATCAGTGAGAACTTGTGGTGTTTGATTTTCTGTTCTTGTGTCAGTTTGCTGAGAATGATGGTTTCCAGCTTCATCCATGTACCTACAAAGTATATCAACTCTTTGTTTTTTATGGATATATAGTATTCCATGGTATATATGTGCCACATTTTCTTTATCCTGTGTATCACTGATGGACATTTGGGTTGGTTCCAAGTCTTTGCTATTGTAAACAGTGCTGCAATGAACATTCGTGTGCATGTGTCTTTATAGTAGAATGATTTATAATCCTTTGGTTATATATCCACTAATGGGATTGTTGGGTCAAATGGAATTTCTATTTCTAGGTCTTTGAAGAATCGCCACACTGTCTTCCACAATAGTTGAACTAGTTTACACTCCCACCAACAGTGTAAAAGTGTTCCTATTTCTCCACATTCTCTCAGCGTTTGTTGTCTCCAGATTTTTTAATGATCACCATTCTAACTGGTGTGAGATGGTATCTCAATGTAGTTTTGATTTGCATTTCTCTAATGACCAGTGATGATGAGCATTTTTTCATATGTTTGTCAGCCTCATGTGTGTCTTCTTTTGTAAAGTGTCTGTTCATATCCTTTGCCCAATTTTGAATGGGCTTATTTGTTTTTTTCTTGTAAATCTATTTTAGTTCTTTGTAGATTCTGGATATTAGCCCTTTGTCAGATGGGTAGACTGCAAAATTTTTTCCCCATTCTGTTGGTTGTTGATTCACTCTAATGACTATTTCTTTTGCCGTGCAGAAGCTGTGGAGTTTGATTAAGTCCCATTTTTCTATTTTGGCTTTTGTTGCCAATGCTTTTGGTGTTTTGGTCATGAAGTCCTTGCCTACGCCTATGTCCAGAATCGTTTTGCCTACGTGTTCTTCTAGGGTTTTTATCGTGTTAGGTCTTATGTTTAAGTCTTTAATCTATCTGGAGTTAATTTTAGTGTAAGGTGTCAGGATGGGGTCCAGTTTCCGCTTTCTGCACATGGCTAGCCGGTTTTCCCAACACCATTTATTAAACAGGTAATCCTTTCCCCATTGCTTGCTTTTGTCTGTTTTGTCAAAGATCAGATGATTGTACATGTGTGGTATTGCCTCCAAGGCCTCTGTTCTGTTCCATTGGTCTATATCTCTGTTTTGGTACCAGTACCATGCTGTTTTGATTACTGTAGCCTTGTAGTATAGTTTGAAGTCTGGCAGTGTGATGCCTTCAGCTTTGTTCTTTTTGCTTAGAATTGACTTGGCTAGGTGGGCTCTCTTTTGGTTCCATAGGAAGTTTAAGGTGGTTTTTTCCAGTTCTGTGAAGAAGGACATTGGTAGCTTGATGGGGATAGCATTGAATTTGTAAATTACTTTGGGCAGTATGGCCATTTTCACAATATTGATTCTTCCTAACCATGAACATGGAATGTTTCTCCATCTATTTGTGTCCTCTCTTATTTCGTTGAGCAGTGGTTTATAGTTCTCCTTGAAGAGGTCCTTTACATTCCTTGTTAGTTGTATTCCTAGGTATTTTATTCTCTTTGTAGCAATTGTGACTGGCACTTCATTCTTGATTTGGCTCTCTTTAAGTCTGTTATTGGTGTATAGGAGTGCTTGTGATTTTTGCACATTAATTTTGTATTCTGAGACTTTGCTGAAGTTGCTTATCACTTTCAGGAGATTTTGGGCTGAGACGATGGGGTCTTGTAAATGTACAATCATGTCGTCTGCAAATAGAGACAATTTGACTTCCTCCTTTCCTATTTGAATACCCTTTATTTCTTTTTCTTGCCTGATTGCTCTGGCTAGAACTTCCAATACTATATTGATTAGGAGTGGTGAGAGAGGGCAATCTTGTCTAGTGCCAGATTTCAATGGGAATGCCTCCAGTTTTTGCCCAATCAGTATGATATTGGCTGTTGGTTTGTCATAAATATCTTTTATTATTTTGAGATACGTTCCATCAATACCTAGTTTATTGAGGGTTTTTAGCATAAAGAGCTGTTGAATTTTGTCAAAGGCCTTCTCTGCATCGATTGAGATAATCGTGTGGTTTTTGTCTTTGGTTCTGTTTATGTGTTGAATTACCTTTATAGACTTGCATATGTTGAACCCACCTTGCATCCCCGGGATGAATCCTACTTGATCATGGTGGATAAGCTTTTTGATGTGCTGTTGTAATCGATTTGCCATATTTTATTGAAGATTTTTGCATCTTTGTTCATCCTGGATATTTGCTTGAAGTTTTCTTTTCTTGCTGAGCCTCTGCCAGGTTTTGGTATCAGGATGATGTTTGTCTCATAAAATGATTTGGGAAGGATTCCCTCTTTTTGGATTGTTTGGAATAGTTTCAGAAGGAAGAGTACCAGCTCCTCTTTGTATGTGTGGTAGAATTCGGCTGTGAACCCATCTGGTCCTGGGCTTTTTTTGGGTGGTAGGCTTTTAATTGCTGCCTCAACTTCAGCTGTTGTTATTGGTCTATTCAGGGTTTTGACTTCTTCCTGGTTTAGGCTTGGGAGGAAACAAGTGTCTAGGAATTTATCCATTTCTTCCAGGTTTGCTAGTTTATGTGCATAGAGTTGTTTGTAATCATCTCTGATGATGGTTTGAATTTCTTTGGAATCTGTGGTGATATCTCCTTTATCATTTTTTATTGCATCTATTTGATTATTCTCTCTTTTCTTTTTTATTAATCTGGCTAGTGGTCTATTTTGTTGATCTTTTTGAAAAACCAGCTCCTGGATTTATTAATTTTTTGAAGGGTTTTTTGTGTCTCCATCTACTTCCGTTTTGCTCTGATTTTAGTTATTTCTTGTCTTCTGCTAGGTTTTGAGTTTTTTTGATCTTGCTCCTCTAGCTCCTTCAATTTTGATAATAGGGTGTCAATTTTAGATCTTTCCTTTTTTCTCATGTGGGCATTTATTGCTATATATTTTCCTCTGGAGACTGATTTAAATGTGTCCTAGAGATTCTCGTATGTTGTGTCTTCATTCTCGTTGGTTTTGAAGAACATCTTTATTTCTGCCTTCATTTCATCTTTTATACAGTCAACATTCAAGAGCCAGTTGTTCAGTTTCCATGAAGCTGTGCAGTTCTGAGTTAGTTTCTGAATTCTGAGTTCTGACTTGATTGCACTGCGGTGTGAGAGACTGTTTGTTATGATTTCCATTTTTTGCATTTGCTGAGGAGTGATTTACTTCCAATTATGTGGTCAATTTTAGAGCAGGTGTGATGTGGTGCTGAGAAGAATGTATATTCTGTGGATTTGAGGTGGAGAGTTCTGTAAAT
>CAUYLG010003746.1:0-30051 GCA_963573385.1 Cacajao melanocephalus
TTTTTCTCCACAACCTCACCAGCATCTGTTGTTTTTGACTTTTAAATAATAAAAAGTCATTCTGACTGTTGTGAGACGGTATTCTCATCATAGTTTTGATTTGCATTTTTCTAATCATCAGTGATATTGAGATTTTTTTCATGATTGTTGCCTACATGTAAGAAGACATACATGTGGCCAATAATCATTCACTGTTTTAAATCAATCTTTATTGTTAAAAAAAAGCATGTAATCCATTGTCCACTGTCTCTTCCTTCTCCTGTTAGCTCTGAACGCCTTCTCTACCACCATCAAATAAATACATTATATATAAATACCAGGAACAAAACAGAATTTACTAAAGAGTCCACAAAGGAAAGAGTAAAGAGAATTTACACAGCACATCCACAGAAGACTGTACAACAGGTTTTTCGTTTTTTTTTTTGTTTGTTTTTTTGATGTCTCTTATCTTTTCTTAGCGGGCTCTCACTCTGCCATGCTTTTTCTGGAGATCCTCCTTTTCTATTTTACCCTTTTATGCGGTATATAACCTAGCTAGCTTCTGTCTTTCATTCCTAAATCTTAGATATTAAAGGCAAGGTTCAAACAATGCAGAAGAGTGGAAGGAAGACAATCATCGAAGTTAATCTAGAGCTCACTTCCAGTCCTGGCTTTGCAACTTCCTACTTGAGGGATCTCATACAAGTCACTTTACTTTTCTAAGACTCCATTTCCTTTTGGGGGACATGGGGATGATAGTTCTATTTTGCCTGGTTGTTTTGTGGATGACAGAAGAGGAATATGAAACACCACATAGCATGGTGCCTGGCACAGAGCAGGCTCTCAGTGAATTGCAGGAACAATGATGCAGAGAGGAATTGAGAAGAGTCTGAACCCATATGGCGGCAGTTACAATGCGAAGGCAGGGACAGGTGCATGAGACATTGTGTCTCAGCATAGACTGGGGCTGTGCTGGAGTGAAAGCAAGTGATGACAGGTCTCTGTTAAAGAGATTAAGTGCCTGGCCTTGCATGAAGTTCGGAGTGCCAGTCATGAAGCAGCTTGGCAGCTGAGCATCAGGGACTGCTGTGAAAATAAGCTAGGTGTCTCCCAGGGCCCACCCTAGGGATAAAAGGGCTGAATTAATTAATTAAAATAATAGTTGTAGATCTGCTTGGTGATCAAGCAGATAAATGACAGGGCTATCTAACTGGTGAATGTAGATGGAACTGTTAATAAATGGCTTTTTGACTGTGAGTTCTAAAATGTCTTTTATAAAGTTATGGTTCATTGAAAATTTTTGTTTGTGGCTATGTGTAGTTTCGTGCTGCTTTATAGAGTGACTGCTGAGGCATAAAGTTGACATA
Organism: Cacajao melanocephalus; assembly: GCA_963573385.1. Classification (NCBI taxonomy): domain Eukaryota; kingdom Metazoa; phylum Chordata; class Mammalia; order Primates; family Pitheciidae; genus Cacajao; species Cacajao melanocephalus. The sequence continues at coordinate 1,347 of CAUYLG010003746.1, forward strand.
CCTTGCTTTAATTTTCAACCTGGTCACAACATGACAAAGAATAGCATATTGTAATACTTGGCTCTTCCAGAAAGCAGAACAAGTCAGGATAGTATGAAGGTCTTGAATGCTAGCCAGTACTTTGTCATAGAAAGACCTGACCTTGAAATTAGACAAAGAAAGGTCACAGTCCTAACTCTGACCCTCAGGAGTGTGAATTTGGCTCTATTATTCAACCTCTCTGAGTCTCAGTTTTCTTTTCTATGTAATGGGTGCAAAACCTGCTACCTCTCTAGGTTTTTCTGAGGCACAATTAAGGTAGCCTAAGGGAAACAGGTGCCTGACATATGATTCATGTTCAGGACACTTCATTTGACTTCCACAGAGATCAGACTTACAGGATTTACATTATGAGGCTTTCTGTTGGATAGGATAAAGGAAGACCAGAGGAGACCACTCGGAACTTTATATAAGGCTTCGAATGTCTACAGCTTGCTGTTGAGAGTAGAGATAGGACATAAAAGTCGAGTGCACATTTGGGAGTCAAATACCACTTCAGAAGGCTTTGGTGGGCTGAGAAGCGTGACTAGAATATGACAGTGGGAAGAAATATTCTGTTTTTAAAAAAGGAGGAAGAAAAACATGCTAAGGAAAGAGACGGAGGGACTCAGGGTGTTGAAAAGCTGATTGTCTACATAGTGTCAGTAGAAGTACGAGGTAAGGCATTTGAGTTGTGGATAAAAGAAAAACTCAGAGGTGGTAGAGATGTAGGAATGAGCTGCTGACCTTGCCGCCTGCTTATGGACAGGAACCCCTGATAGAGAACTGGCACATGGTCCAGCCATAGCAGAGCCCCCAGTAGCCTCTGGGATGCTAGGAGGACCACAGACACATTTTTCTCTTGACTATTTTACACTCAAAAGGGGGGACCCAGAAAGATTTCTTCTGGGTTCTGACCTCAGGGCTGAATGGTGCAAAATCACTGACAGTGATACATACATGTCATGAGTTTGAGTAGAAACAAACAGTCACATTGAGTCAAAACAGGTCAGGACTTCCAGCTTGAGCCCTCCTGCATTCTAGATGTCAGGAAAGCAGATTTCCAGAAACTAAGTATAATGCCTAGCCTCCAAGCAAATAGACTCAAGGTCTAAACAGAGATTTCCAACTGTACCACCTTGAGTGGCCCAATAAGGAAAAAAAGGCTGCATGAATACCTGCAGAGTCACACAGAAAGCCAAGCTGCTAAGCTCATGACCTGTCATTTTTGTTTTCATGGAAGCAGCACAGACTTCAGAGCTGGGCATGCCTGGGTTTGAATTTTAGACCCATTAATACGAGCTGTGTAACCCCTGGCAAGTTCTTTTAGCTTTCTGAGTTTGTTTCTTTATGCATCAAAAAGAAACAATACTACTAACATTTCATTATCGACATAGAGTTAATGATATACGGCAATATACACAACACACTCTACCTGTCCCTGGAATGCAGAAATTGCCCAAAGTAAAACATGAGTCTCTTTCCCTTTCACTTTGTAGGACTACTTGGCACATGGTTGAAGGAAAGCCACCAACAGGCAGGTTGAAACCACTGTCTTTCAAAAGTGCATCTGAAAATTTTCTCTTGCCCATGGGCAGGATAGTTGAAGGTCAGTGCTTTATCCTGACTGTGTCTTGAATGGTGGAATTGACAGTCTGATTGGAGAGATTATTTTGGACTTTCTGGGTTAAAGAGAAAGGCAGAACATTTCCAATCACATTGTTCAGTAAGCCACCAGTCTTGCTGCCCACACACAAAGGTCTCGCCATGAAGGATAACAGAAAGCCAGCAATGCGGAGATACCAGCAGGGCCCAAAAGAACCTCACTTGCCCCACTTGGGAGAGTATACAGGGTGCTCAGATCTCTCTGATCTGCTCATCAGCCCCTCTCTTCCTGAATCTCTCTTTCACCCCGTTGTTTGACAGATAAATGACTTACTGCATTTAATAGTTTGTTTGTTTGTTGTTTGTTTGTTAGGTCAGTTCCTTCAAGGAATTGGAAGAGTCTTAGCATATTAAGGCCACTAATGCAACCTAGAAGCATAGAGCCCATATAAATTGTGGCCTGACCACTGGAGAAGGAGCCAGGGGCCCTGGACCTAGTCCTGACTATGCCAGTTTCTTAACTCTGTGACCTTGAGTAAGTGGCAGAAAATTTCTGGTCCTTAGTTTCCTCATCTGGAAAATGAGGCAAATGATGTGTGTGTATTGGGAGTGGGGATGGGGTTGTTGCCAATATTGTCTTAAATTCAAGTGTGTTGTAAAACCTACTCAAATGTGAGAAATTATGAATTGCCAGCATGGTGAAGTTGAAACACTAGCTAAATTGTATTGTGTAACTGTCATGCGCGAGAAATTATTCAACATCCTTTGCACTTTCAGTTCTTCAAATTTTAAGTCCCCATTAAGTAGGTGCTATTATTATTTTCATTCAACAAGTGCAGAAACTAAAACTAGTTAAATAACTCATCCAAGTTCACAGAGCTGATAGGGGTCAGAGCCAGAATTTGAACCAAGGTCAGCTGGCTTCCAAGTACTATAGGCTTTGCCGCTGAGCTCTACCTTGGAGATGGGCAAAACTGATTGTTAACTAAAGACCCTCCACTTATGTGTTTTGCAAGTCAAATCGTTTAACTATTCTGACCTCAGTGGCCTTATTGACAAAGTAGTGGTGCCGTTCCCCACCTCATGTGTTTTTGTAAACAGTAAATCACGTCAGTGTGTGTAGCAGGTAAATCAATATGAAATAAATTGATATTTCTTTCCTCATCTCTACTCCAGGAAGGAAAGACTAACTATGGCTCTACAAGTCTTGGCTTATCTAAGGGCAGACAACAAACCAGTAAAAAATAAACTAGTAAAAAAAAAAAAAAATGAACGGACAGAAGGGTTATGGATTATGGTAAGTACCAGGACTGAAGAACCAGAATGATAATAGAGAAGAACATAGGATGCCTACTTGGATAGGGTGGTCAGGAAAGCACCACTGAGGAGGTGATAAATCAAGTGAAAAACAGTGGAGATTGTTTTAATCTTTTAGCAGAAGTTGGAGAATGATGATGACTGAGGCAGCTGGGAAACCTGGGAAGATTTGAGAGAAATAATGGAGTGATGATGATAACATTTCTTTTGCCTGAAGGTGGAGGGGCAAAGTGTCCCATGCACATCTTTGTGTATAGCTGAGGGCCATGAGTGGAACATGATAGGTCCTAAAGGAGTCTGGTTTCTTTCTCTCGGTCTTGTTATCATCTCCCATTATGTGGCAGTAGCCATGGAAGGATGCAAGATGAAAGCCTTCTCTTTTCATTTGGAAAAGTGTATGCCACAGTGAATCAACACTTTGGCTTTTCCTTCCCACCAACAACAAAAAAAAGAATTTTAATTTTAACATGAAAATTTGATGAGCCGAATATACAGCATCGCCTGGGTCGATATCTACATTTCAAATGCATTTACTGTCATTACTGAAAAAAATCTCCACTTGGTGAACCATTAAGACAAAGCGCTGAGTAAATTAGCTAAATCATGCCTAGGGTAACTGCTCTGCAGGGCTTGTTGGAAAAAGACCCTCTTCCTGCAAGTGATGATTGGTAAAGGAATGATGCTGGAAAATGACCTTTCTAGGAAGGAGAGAGCTGCTATCAGGAGACCCCTCAAAGGAGGCAGAGATTTGAGGAGGCACAGGGAATGTATCGAAGGGTGAATAAGTAGATCTCAATGAGTCTCCCTTCTGTGTCACCAACCAGCTGTGTAACCATTTATTTCTAAGTATACATTGAGTACCTACTATGTACAAGGCAGTGTTCTAGGCATTGAGGATTTAGCAGTTAGCAAGTGAACTACACAGACACACCCCTGGCCAGCTGGGGCATATATTCGGATAGAAGGAGATTGTTATGGACTGAATATTTGTGTCCCCCCTGAATTCACTGAAGCCCTAAACCCCAATGTGGTAACATATGGAGATGGAGTCTTTAGGAGGTAATTAGTATGAGATGAGGTCAGGGGGACAGGGCCCTCATGATGAGATTTGTGCCCTTCTAGGTAAAGACATCCAAGAGCTTGTTTGTTCTCTCACTCAGCCATATAAACACTCAGGGAAAAGGTAGCCATGTGTCTACAAACCAGATAAAGGGCTTGCACCAGAACCTGGCTGCAGGGCTGTGAAAAACGAAATCCCTGTTGTTTAAGCCACCCAGTCTGTGCTATTTTATTATTGTAACCCAATCTTACTAAGACAAATAATAAATAATAAACTAATATTTAAAATGTGTAGTATGCCAACTGGGAAATATTGAGTAAAAGAAAGGGCAGGAGATAGGAAACACACAGCAGTGGATGGTGGGAGGGGAGACCAGGAGAGGCCTCACTGAGAAAAGCCCATAGGTGGTCACGGCATAAAAGTTTAAAGCATAAGGTTATTAATTTTTTTAACTATCCATCATATGGTTCTAAATCCCTGCTCCACCCATGACCAGCTGGATAATATTAGGCCAGTAGTTTGCAAACTTTAATCAAATTTTGGCATTCATCAGAATTACCTGGAGGGCTTTTTAAACACATATGGTTGGGCCCACCCCAAGAATTTCTGATTCAATACGTCTGGAGTCAGCTGGAGAGTCTGCATTTCTCCCACGTTCCCACTGATCCTGCTACTCATGTTGCAGGACTGGGACCGTACTTTGAGAACCACTGCAGCAGAGACGAGATGCCACGCAGAACCTCAGCTTCCCTAATTGTAAACTGGAAATGCCAGTACTCACATCTTAGGGTGGCTGTCAGTGCCTGGCACACAGCTGTCAATAAGTGCCAGCTGCTGGTCTTGTGATTCTTGTCTAGACCTCAGGATCCTCAACTATAACAGGAGGCCCTTCACTAGAAGAGGTAGCTCTGTGAAGAAAGGAGGCTCAGTAGAGGGGCTCTCAGTCTGTCTTAAGGGTTGGGGTTACAGAAAGATTACTGGAAGAGTTGACACAAAGCGGAGTCTTGATGGGTGTCTGGGCATTACCATAGGTGGAGAGTACAGAGGAGGAACTTGGAGAGGGCATTCTGAGTTGAGGGCGCCTCATGGCATAGGTTCTGCCGTGAGGAAAAGCATTGTATGTCCAGGGAACTGCAGACATGCATGTGTGCACTTACGGTGCTCCACTGAGAGAGGAAAAGCTTTATGTGGCCTGGCAAAGTGGCTTGGTTTTATCCTGAAGCCAAGAGGGGCCAGTGAAGGGTTTGTGTAGGGAGGAGTGTGACTGCTTAGGGTTCAGTGTGGAAGTGGTGTGGAAGAAGGACTGAAATAGTACATCTGTGTCTGGAGGCTGGGAGACCAGTGAGGGAGCCAGGGCCACAGCCTATGGTGGGTCAGGTTGTATACTGCACTATAGTCCCTGGCTGGGAAAAAATGGGGCCAAAATCCAGCCCCCAGACGGCTCCCCAGGCAGCTCCAGCATGGAGCTGGGTCTACCCAGAGGAAACGCAGCTCCTTCCAATTTGCCCAGATGGATCACCATTTTCTAATTTGGTAGCTGTGGAGGCTTGGCAGTTATTATCCAAGAGAGGCTGAATGAAGCCATTAGCAAGTAGGGATTGAGAGGAGGGCACTTTGCTAAGAAAGGATTATGAGTAGAAATTACTGGACCAAACTCTTTTTTTTAACAGTTGAGGAGTCAAGGCTTAGGCTGAGTAACTAAACAGATATCACACAGCTCAAAGGTGACAGAGCCAGGATGAGAACTTAAGTCCCCTGTTTCTAGGTCCTAGATTCTTTCTACAAAACCCGAACAACGTAACACATCTCCCCAAAGGTCTGAACCACAGTTATGATAATGATCAATTTTTGAGTCTGTTACAGGCTGATGCTGGGCTAGGTGTACTGGGCCAGGTATTTTCAATACATTATTTCATGAAATGCTCTCACCTGAGCTTTAAGTCAGGCATTTTACAGATGAGAATGCAAAGACACAAAGAGGTTAGTTTTTCTGTATGTATCTGGCTACATTCATCATAGCAAATGAAAGAAGAGAGCATCAACTCCCAAACCCATGTTTCTTCCACTTACGGCTTGGCATCGTACAGCATGAATTTCTCCTTAGGTAGATGAAGGAAAGAATGTAAAGTACTAGCTATGCATGGAACCTAAATTCCTCCAATTCTGAGCCTCACTTTACCCTGGTGATAAACGCTACCAAGGAAGCGTCTCCTCATGAGCCACTTCTGCCCCTGTAATCATGGCATTCATAAATCCTGGCAGAACAAAGTTTTGTATGTTTATTTTTAAGCACATCTGTGACTGTGGCTGCTATATAAGTGTGGAAAGCATTAAGAGCCCTCTCAAAGGACATGAGATTAGCCTGCAAGGGATAGCTTTCCAGCTGTAATTTACTTCTGGGATGATGGATGCAGACTGGAAGGGTAAAAAAAAAAATTATGGTTCTACTGTGTGCCAGGCACTGTGATGAGTCCATCATCAAATAAGAGAGACATAACCCCAGCCTTCATTGTGCTTACTGTCTGGAAGGCAAAGCCATTTTGCTCAGGTAATTCCAAGTAATAATTACACAGTAGAGTAAATTGCCCAAGGATAGGAGTCTTCATCTGTTTTGCTCACTGATCAAGCCTTCTGATATAAACAGGCAGAAATGACCCAGGAAGAGACACTTCCTTAGTAATGTTTATTACCAAAGCCAGGAGAGACTCAGAGTTGAAAGAATTCAGTTTCCATGAACAGCTAGCTCCTTCCTTTATCCTTCAAGAGAGAAATTCGTGTTGTGTAATGCCTGGTGTAAGTAGAAGTAGTGTGGGCTTTGGGAGTTGAGTTCTCCTCTGTCAGTTGCTATGATGAACTTAGCTGGGTAAATGTGGAAAAACTAACCTCTCTGTGCCTTTGTTGGCCCAGAGTAGTTTCCAAATATACACTTATTTTTTTTAATGAATGAATGGAAGAATGAATGATGTACAATGGGCATTTCAACTGGGGACGTACAGGAGATATGCATATGAGAGCATAGAGCCAGTATATTTAACCTAATCTTGTTTGATATTAAAATGCATTCATATGTCTTCAAAGCTGATGCCATCTAAGATGAGCTCTTAAAAACTCAGCAAACTAAAAATCAACCATCCTGCAAAATGTGCTACAAATGCCACAAACTTGCATTCTAGCCACCCATTAAATTTCTCCCACTCCCCAGAATATTCCAGACCTTTCTCACCTCCACGACCTTGAGATTACTCTTAAGGCCTCCTGGTACAACTCTCCATGTTACCTGTCCTGGCAATCTCAGATTTACTCTTCCAGGCTCAGCCCTGTTGGCAGTTTCTCTGGGGAGCCTTCCGTGATTCCTGCTGAGCTAGTTAGTTATTAGCTGCTCGATTTTCTCAGTGGCTCCCTCATGTCTCTATTGCTGTAGATATATTGTATCCTAATTTGCTTGTTCATGCATCTGTATCTCCTCATTCATCTGTATATACTTAGTGGCTAGAAATGAGCCTGCCTGTAGAGACTGGTTAGCTGGACTAGCGGATGGGTCAGTGGGGAAAGGGAGGAGTGAGAGGGTGGATAGATGAATGGATGAAGGCTTTGCTTCATGGTCAAAGAGAGCCATCCTGCTATACCTAACATGCCTTGAACATCTGCACAAAGTTCTAGGTTCCCACAATCTCAGGTTGAGTCACTGCTAGTTTACACCTTTCCCAGCTCTCCTCTCCAGTCCTCAGTCCCCACCCCGTTGTCTCCCTGGCCCTGTGCCTTTTTTGTTCCACTTTCCTGGGAGCTCCACCTAGCTCCAGAATGTGGGGAGACACACCTTATTGCCTACTAAAACACCGTACTGATGCCCTGGGCCAAAATGAACATGATATCCATTCCCCCATTGAAGCAAGGCTAGAATAACAGAGCAGGGGAGAATAGGTTGCTAATACTGGAAACCACTTTTCTAAGTTGCTCTGTGTATCCTAAGTCCTTCCCAGGCAGAAATTGATTAAGTAGATGGTAAACTGACCACAGAGTCGAAGTATTCTTTTCAAAGCCCCAGGAACTGAAGAGTTCTGAACGCCCAAGTTCTTCCCAAACACGGTGCATTTGACAGAAGCTGACCCAAGTTAGTAAAATCATAAAAGATTTATCCTTTCAAACACATTTAGAAGTAAATTCTAAGGCTTTTGGACTGCATAGAACATGTTCCTTTGTTTGCTCGCTTTCAACAAATATTCAATGGCCCCAACTAAGGGCTGAAAAATACAAATACCAAGTCATTGAGTGCAGATGACAGACAGAATGATCTATCATCATATAAAGTGAGACAGCGAGACTTAAGTTCCTAGCACAGAAACAGGTACATGGTAATGTGTTGAATGAATAAATAAACGAATGGGGCCTGGCGCGGTAGCTCTCGCCTGTAATCCCAGCACTTTGGAAGGCCGAAGCAGATAGATCACGAGTTCAGGAGATCAAGACCGTCCTGGCCAACATGGGTGAAACCAGTCTCTACCGAAATACAAAAAATTAGCTGAGTGTGGTGTTGGGCACCTGTAGTCCCAGGTACTCAGGAGGCCGAGGCAGTAGAATCTGCCCCAGAGGCAGAGATTGCAGTGAACCGAGATCGTGCTACTGCACTCCAGCCTGGTGACAGAGCGAGACTCTGTCTCAAAAAAAAAAAATGAATAAACAGTAAACAAACCAAATGAAATTCTAGTACCTTTCTATGACATCACAGATGTTTGACAAAATACATTTACTATTTCTGTCAACCGACCAATAAAAATTATTTTTCTTTATGTAACATGTCCTAAACTCTTTATCCCAAGAGGACTTAGCAGCCCCGTCCTCCTTCTTCCCACTGTCCTAGTATATTTCTCCTGTGGTTCTATCACAAATGGTCATTAGTGTGCGTTTCCCCATCAGGCTCCGAATGCCTCGAAAACAAGGATGGTCTCATTCATCTGAGTATCTTCAGCTTCTTCCACAGGGCCTAACCTAGGGCAGGCACTCAGAAAACGTTGTTGAGTTATTGTCAGATCTCCTACCATATCTGAGAGGGAAATAGGGAGGAAAGCAGGGAGGAGTTTGTTATTATGTCTGTCATGCAAATGAAGGTGCCAAGACACAAGCCTCTCCAGTGAGCTTTCCACACAGTTACCCGTGGTAGAGCTAGAAGTGGGTTCTGGGTCCTCTGGTTGCTCTCTGGAGGTCTGTTCTCCTCTCCTCCCTGCTCCAATCTGGGATCTCATCTCAGGGAATACAGTGCTTGTTCTTTGTTTAGGAAATCTTGCTTATAGATCTGACATGGACACTCAGGCCTCCAGAGCTTGCTTAGAGGTAGCTATTGAGTTGCTAATGAGTTGCTCATGACCATAGTTAAAAGCAGGTAAATGATAGAGCTAGGATTCAAGCCCTGGTTGATCTAATTCCAAATCCTGTTTTCTCTCTGAACTACTCCTCTAAGTAGTTAATTCCTCCTCTGCCCCTGGATTTCCTTTGATTCTGAACTTGAATGCTGACCCAGAAGGTCTAATTCATTTGCATATTAATTGAATGTGGTCTGAGAGAAGGGTCGTTGGTTCCAGTGTGCAGTCTAAAGTAACATTTTTTAAAATGCTAGATAAACCAATGTGTCACTTGCTGGTTCTTCCTGGTTAAGGGAAGTAGGAAGAGAAATAATTAAGTTACCTGGGTGTTTGAACCTCGATGTTCAGATTGCTAATTGTTAAAGGCAGGAAAATGATTATGGAGGGATAAGAACGATGCAAGTACATTAAAGAACCCTGTTTGTTGCAGACACGACAAGGGGAGTTATAACCCGAGAGGAGGATGTATATAATTAAATGTCAAAACATATTTTGAAAAATGGTTCTGAACTCCTCAAATCTCCTGGCAGGATGAAAAAGAGAAACTCTTTAATAAAGCAGGTTCCACCTCACAGAAGGCCACTAAGCCACTGCTAAACAGCAGAGCCCTGAGGAGGGAGACAGTCCCACCGAGGCAGCATGTCCTTCTCTTTTCAATCAGATAATAACAGCTAAATGCAGCAAGGCCTTGCCACATGTCAGGCACTTAAATGCATTATCTTATTTGATCTTCACAGTTTCCCTTTAAAATATGACTTACTTCCATTCCACAGGTGAAAACGCTGAGGTTCAGAGATATTTAGCAGGCCATCATTTCCATTCCCTTCCCTCAACTCTCTGTCTCAGCCAGCAGTCAGCAACTTCCCACAAACATTCTGTAAATTACCCAGGGAGGTAAGAAATATATCAAAAGAGACAAAACTATGACGACTTCAGTAGACCTGGGTTTAAATCCTCACCTGCCAGTGGTGGAAGTGTGAACAATTTAATCTACCCTCTCTGGGATTCATCTTCCTCATTTGTATTCGCAAGAGCTCTGAAAATCCAGGCAAACTTTTTGTTCTTCAAATGAGGAAGATCAAATATATTTACATACACACACACACACATATGTAGTGTGTGTGAGATATATTTGTGTGTGCACGCACACACGTGTGTATGTGTGTGTGACTAGCATATAGTAGATATACTCAAAATGTGAGTATTGAATTCTCATTACTATCTGAAGATAACTATTGACCTCCTTTGAAGGACTGAATAGCTGTAGCTCTCAACCTTTTGTGAGTCACAAACACTTTGCAAACTCAGGGACAGTCACGAACTCTCCTACCACCACCACTGCACTGCACTGCACACACACACAGTGCACGGAAGGCATACGTGTACAATTTCAAGGGTTCATGGACCCCTCCAAAACCCACTCATGACTCTTCAAGGGAACCTTTAGTTGGACCCTGCCTGCCTCCCTGTCCACTCTCCAAGCCTCTCAACCTCTTCCTCATTGTGGAGAGTAGGGTTCCAGTGTGGCTGCTGATGCTTATTTTGGGGATCTGCTGGGATACAACAGGAAGGTAGACGGAATAACCACAGGTATACAACAAGCTGGCTGCCAGGGAAGGGCACGGTCGGGGGGAGAGAGAGAGCGCGCCAGTGACTCTTGTGAGACTTAACACACCTTTACAAAGCCCTTTTCCTCCAACCTCTCCTTCGGAGGTATTGTGACAAAAGAAGCAAGGATGGGAAATGGGGGCGTGTAAGTTAGACGGTACAGAATTCAGTTATGTAAGATGAATAAATCAAGAGCTCTAACAGACTGCAAGAGGACTATAGTAAAGTAACCATGTGAGATAATGGATTCGTTAATTTACTGACTGTAATAATCATTTCACTACCATATGTATATCAAAACATCATGTTATACATCTTAAATACATACAATTAAAAAAAGAGGCTGGGTGCAGTGGCTCACACCTGTAATCCCAGAACTTTGGGAGGCTGAGGTGGGTGGATCACAAGGTCAGGAGATGGAGACCATTCTGGCCAAGATGGTAAAACCCTGACTCTACTAAACAGCTACTCAGGAGGCTGAGGCAGGAGAATCACTTGAACCCAGGAGGTGGAGACTGCACTTAGCCGAGATCACGCCACTGCACTCCAGCCTGGGGAACAGAGCAAGACTCTGCCTCAAAAAAAAACAAAAAGAAAAAAAGAAAGGATCAAGGAAGGGCTGTGAACCAAGGAGAGCTTTCTTCACTAGGCCTCCAGAACGTATGGCTGGAGCTAATTCACACAAGCAAAAAGGAGCAGAGTTCCAGTGAAGATGAGAACAATTGAAGCCGTGAACTCCTCCAAATTGGGAACTGTGCCTTACATTGGTCTGTATCACTGATGGCCAGCACACAGGTGCATGGAGTCAGTGGACAGGTGGATGGCTTTCTAACTAGATTGAAAAGTCTGAAGATGTAGACCAGATTCAAGTACCAGAGAAGAGCAGAACAAAGCATCCTTTAATTCAAAGTGAGGTCCCAAAAGTCATTCTAAAGGCCAGCTTTATCAAAATTACCAGGACCATTTGATTTAAAAAGAAAAAAATGATTCCCTTACCCCTAGATGCACTGAACCAGAATCTGCTAGATGCACTGAACCAGGAGCAGTGTGTGTGTGTGTGTGTGTGTGCGTGCACGCGCACGCGCGCTGTAGTGTATTGTGGTGTGTCTTTCTTTCTTTCTTTCTTTTTCTCTTTTCTTCTTTTCTTTTTTAAATAAAGACGAGGTCTTCTTCTGTCAACCAGGCTAGAGGATAGTGGCGGGAGCAGAGCTCAGTGCAGCCTGGACCTCCTGGGGTCAAGCAATCCTCCAGCCTCAGCCTCCTGAGTAGCTGAGACTACAGGTACCCATCACTACACCCAAATAATTTTTTAATTTTTTTAGAGATGGAGTCTTGATATGTTGCCCAAGCTGGTCTCAAACTCTTAGCTTCAAGTGATCCTTCTGCCTCAGCCTCTTGAAGCACTGGCATTACAGGTATAAGCCACCGTGCCTGGCCAGGTATGTCTTTTCTACGTAATTCTTATACCCTGACTTGGGCACCATGTCTCCACTTCCTTTGTGAGTAGAATGTGGTTGCAAAGGGTTTACCTTGGTAGCATGATTAACCTGGGTTCAAGTCTTGTCCCAGCCACTCCATAGCTACATAAGATCGGGCAGGTTGCTTGAGGTAACTAAGCCATAGTCACATCATCTCTCCAATGGAGATAAATACATGGTTAACCTCAGGGAACTGTGAGGGTTAAATAAGATCTGCACACAAAGTGCTGAGCCTTAGGCCTTGGCACAAATGACATTTGTAGTACATGTTAAGCATCGCATGTGGTTGCAAGGCTAATCACAGAGAATTGTTAACACATTCACAATATTCACAGGATGTCAGCTAAGCAGATGTTCGTAATTCCTATTTTAAAGATGAGAAAACTGATCCTCACTCTGGGCTTAGTGCTCAGGGATGGAGCTAGTACATGAATCCAGACATACTGGTTGCTTTGAGAGCCCTGACTTCTGGCCCAGACTACTCAGCCTCCATGGTAGAAACACTTGCTGGAGTCTGGAGAGGAACTGGGATACACACCCAACATACTCCAGGACACAGCTCGGACACGAACTGGGTGGAATTTAGAGTGGAGGGTGTGAGTTGGACCAGGCCTGGGGGAGGAGGAACTGCTTTCATAAGGAGCCCCTCTCCCTCGTGGACCTTGGAATGGACTTGGCTGTTCATGTTAAATGGCATGCTGACACCACTTGGCATAGGCAGATAGCTTTATTAGATGAAGGGTCAAATGCAATAAAATGCTTGGAGGCTTTTAAAAAAAACATTAGAAACATTTACCATGACGTTATTGACAATCTGGTTAATAAGCCGCCTGGACTAGAGTAACACTGCTGGGATCAGCAGCTTTCGCTCTGGTTTTGCCTTCCCCACCTCCTTCTCTGTGTTCCCAAAGTACTTGGTTTGTGCCTCCTACCTGATGATTATTACTCTGCCTTGCAATGGGAGATGTCGCTTGTCCTAGGTATAAGGTTTCTTCAAGGGCAGGAGATAGTTTTCTAGTGTTTTTTTTTTTCTTTTTCTTTTTCTTTTGAGACAGGGTCTCACTCTGGTTGCCCAGGTTGGAGTGTAGGGGCGTGATCTCGGCTCACTGCAGCCTCAATCTCCCAACCTCAGGTGATTCTCTGACCTCAGCCTCCCGAGTAGCTAGAAGTACAGGCGTGTGCCATACGCCCGGCTAATTTTTTGTATTTTTAGTAAAGATGGGGTTTCACCATGTTGCCCAGTCTAGTCTCTAATTCCTGGACTCAACCAGTCCACCCACCTTGATGTCCCAAAGTCCTGGGATTACAGATACGAGCCGCTGCACCCAGCCAGGAGCTAGTTACTTTCCATCTCTGTATCTCCGATACTTAGCACATGTATTGGCAATGAATAGCTCTGTATAATGAATTGACATCAAGACAGTTTTTTAAGCATACTTTTTTTTGTCTTCACAAATGAGTTTGTTCTTCCCATTGTATATATTTTTATATATTTTGGGTTTTTTGTTTTTGAGACAGGATCTCACTCACTCTGTTTCCCAGGCTGGAGTCCAGTGGAACAATCTCGGCTCACTGCAGCCTTGACCTCCCGGGCTCAGGCAATCTTTGGTCCCACCTCAGCCCCATGAGCAGCTGGAACCATAGGCATGCCCCATGGCACCCAGCTAATTTTTAATTTTATTTATTTATTTATTTTGTGGAGATGACGTATTAGTTCGTTTTCACACTGCTGATAAAGACATAACAGAGACTAGGAAGAAAAAGAGGTTTAATTGGAATTACAGTGTCACATAGCTGAGGAGGCCTCAGAATCATGGCAGGAGGCAAAAGGAACTTGTTACATGGCAGTGGTAAGAGAAAAATGAGGAGGATGCAAAAACAGAAACCCCTGATAAGACCATCATATCTCGTGAGGCTTACTAACTACCATGGGAACACTATGTGGAAAAGCACCCCCCGATTCAAATGATCTCCCACTGGGTCCCTCCCACAATACATGAGAATTCTGGGAGATACAATTTGAATTGAGATTTGTATGGGGACACAGCCAAACCATATCATTCTGCCCCTGGCGCCTTCAAATCCATGTCCTCACATATTAAAACCAACCGTGTCTTCCCAACAGTCCCCCATAGTCCTAACTCACTTCACCATTAACCCAAAAGTCCACAATCCAAAGTCTTATCTGAAACAAGACAAGTCTCTTCTGCCTATGAGCCTGTAAAATCAAAAGTAAGCTAGTTACTTCCTAAATACAATGGGGGTACAGGTACAGGTACAGGTATTTGGTAACTACTAGTCCACTCCACTCATTCTAAGGAATCCATTTTAAATCTCTGGCTCTCCCTAACAAAATAGCCTAATGTAAGAATTCACAAAAGCATAAACTCAGCAATTAAGTGAGTCTATCTGAATCTCCTTGGGTAATCCAGTGATTTTCTCCTATGCAACCCATCCCTACTCTCTGGAGGGCATATGTATTAGCAAAGGTATTCTCCTGTTAGACAGAAGGCTTGGGCCTACCATTTTGGCCATGAAACAGCAATCCTCATTTTTAAACATCACTTTAAGTTCAAAGGTAGTGCTAAACTGGCAGTAATTTAATCCATCCTGAAAGTGAGCATCTTTGTATCTCTCTGGGCCTCTGCATTCTCATAATGGGGGTAAAAATACTACCTATGGCCCCTAAGGTTGTCCTAAGGATAGAATGAGATAAAGCTGTTACTGAACAAAGCCATATGCCCTTCTAAGGGGAGTAGTTCTAGCTTTCTCAGGCTTCTCTGCTTCCTAACATTGCTTCCTCAGTGGTGCACAATCAAAAAGGCCACATTTATTCACATAACAGCTAATGCGTGTCTACTAGACACTTTCAGTGAGAAAGGTGACCGAAAAAAAACTGTGCTGTCCGCCAGCTCCATATCTGTTAAAGGAGAAAAGCACAAACGTTTGAAATTCTAATGGGAAGTACAGAATGACCCCTGCTTTAGAAATAAAAATGAGGAGTTATCTTGGAAAGATTCGCAGTGCAACTTCAGGCTGTGTTATTGTTCACAGCATTCACTGTCTGTCTAGGGGAAGAGTATACTTCCCTGCCCCATGGACGGCAGACTCGGTCATGTGATTTATTTGACCAAGAAAATGTTAGTGGAAATGAATATGCCGGTTCTGCTTAGAAGCTTGAAGACCCAGTATATGATTCCCCATGTTCTCTTTTCCCTCTACCCTGATAATTGGCATAGAGATGAGCTGCACTTGACCTGCAGTGGTCGTACAGAAGGACTGAGAGAGAGAAAGAAAACTAAAACCCTTTGGTACAGTAAGCTGCTGAGATATCAGGGCCATTTGTTACTGCAGCATAACCCACCCTATTCTGACAAATACAGAATAAAAGACAAAGGAAATTCGATGCAGAGGAAGTGGCTGAAGCAAAAGTTTGGAGGCAGATCGAGATATAGTTGTTTAGTAGAATAAAGTTTTGAAGACTGAGTATATACCGGAAAAGTAATGGGCCAAGAATTTTACATGGCCAAGAATGCATGCTCAAGGAGTTTTTATGGTAGGGAAAAGGATGGGGAGATACTTATCAAAGGATACAGCTAGGTAGGAGTAAGCTCTAGTTTTCTATACTCTTAGGTAATAATATGTAGTTTTGAATAACTAGAAGAATGATATTGAATGTTCCCAACACAAAGAAATGATAAATATTTGAGATGATGCATGTCCTGATTGCCCTGATTTGATACATACATTGTATGTATGGAAACATCACTATGTAACCCATAAATATACACAATTATAATGTGTCAATTTTTAAAAAATAAAATCACTTGAGTGCGAGTTACAAGATCAGGAACGCTTCTTCTATGCCAGAGCAAGGCATAACCAGATGACCTTGCAATCCATCTACCAGCCAGAAGGACTAAGAAGGTTGCAAACTAGAGTGTGTAAACATTATTGGCTTTGAAATTATTGGCAGGGTAGCTGGTACGAACCCTCAGTAGCAGAGCCCAGCTTAAACCTCAGCCCAGAGTTATTTATGTGCATGCCCACAGTAGTCTAATTACTCTGTATAAGTGCCATGTATCAAAATACCCTTCAAGATTATAACAGGTTTAATTAAATGCACAGTGAAACCCACTTAAGATGAGCTAATTGGGTAGAACCTGATTTTCCTTCCCGCTGCATCTGGCAGACATGAGGACATCCCAGGGAACACGCAGCACATAAAAGGATGCTGAAGGAGGCAGGGGTCAGAAGCTGGTGCTGTGGGAGCAGAATCGGGGCCTGGGAAAGACCGGGGTTTCCCAAAGGCAGGAATGGGGAGTTGAGAGAGGCTGGGGACAAGCCCAGTGACAATCTCCCTTCATACAGTGGCTGGTATTCCAAAGCTGCTCCCAGCCCGCCCTTCCTCAATTCAGTGAATCATAACTCCAGTCTTCCGTTATTCAGACCAAAAGCACTGGAGTTATCCTTGCCTCCTCTTTCTTTCCCTCACTCCCTACATGTGCTTCATGAGCCAAACCCATCCACCTGGTATTCAAAACATAGCGCATTTCTGAACATTTCTCACCATTCCCCTGCTCCTGCCCTGGTTCAAGCCCTACTTCGTATTTCACTTAAGCGGCTGATGTAGCCTCCCAGCCCGTCTCCTGAACCTCCATCCCTCACAATCTGTTCTTGACCCAGCAGCCAGAGCGATCTTTTTAAAGCCTAAGTCAGAATATGTCATTCCTCTGCCCAAGACTCTCCAAGGGGTCCCAATTAAATCCAGCTGAAATCCAGCCAACGGCCTTACAATGACTTACAGTGTCTCCTCCACACTTTAAAATGAGGGTGAAGGTACTGATGGCCAAGCTGTTTCTTTGTCCCTATGTGAGGCAAGTGCTATATTTCTGGACAAATACTGCCTAGAACTAGACTGCTGCTTGACACAGGCATGAAGAAGATCGTTTTGGCTCTCAACAAGTTTCCAGTCTTGTCAGCAAGACAAGCCCACTGATACGGCTTGGCTCTGCGTCTCCACCCAGCTCTCATGTTCAGTTGTAATCCCCACATGTTGGGAGGGGCATGGTGGGTGGTGATTGGATTATAGGGGTGGATTTCCCCCTTGCCGTTCCTGTGATAGTAGAGTTCTCACAAGGTCTGATAGTTTAAAAGTGTATGGCTTTCTTTGCTCTCTTTCTCTCTCTCCAGCCTCACAGTGATAAGACAGACTCGGTTCCCCTTTGCCTTCCTCCTTGATTGTAAATTTCTTGAAGCCTCCCAATCTTGCTTCCTGTGAAGCCTGTGGAACTGTGAGTTCATTCAACCTAGTTTCTTCATAAATTACGCAGTCTCAGGTAGTTATTCATAGCAGCATAAGAATGGACTAATCCATCCACACATTAGAGAACAGTGAGACCCCTGGCGAGGTGGAGACACCAAGCTTTAAGCGAGTACCAGGAAGGAGCACCTAGTCTGGGGAAATCGGTTTTGGTGGCCATCAGTTTTATTCCAAGTTTGTCTTTTTACCGGTAATATTCATCAGGAAATGAATAACAAAACTAAGCTTTTTTGTTGTTAATTCATGGATCACAAGGTCTGATGGTTTAAATGTGTGTGGTTTTCTTTGCTCTCTCTGTCTCCTGCTTCACCATGAGAAGACATGCTTGCTTCTTCTTCACCTTCCTCCATGATTGTAAGTTTCCTGAGGCCTCCCAGTCATGCTTCCTGTGAAGCATGGAAAAAAATGACAAAAATCATGACTTTCTTCATGCCTCCGATTCTTCAAGGTCTGCGATGATGGCTCTTTTGCCTTTTGCGTGGCTCTATGGAAGGGAACAGGGCATGCTTCTCTTTTGCTTTATCACTGTTCCAGTGGTGCACAGGTATGCATAATGAGTAATGAATTAACAATATTACTCACTACTGTCTACCTGGCAGACATTTCAGGATCATACTGATGTCCAGGTTGGCCACATTGTAGTTCTAATCTGTAATTCCAACCCCTCTGCATACCACAGATTAATTGCCCCTGCCACTGATGGCACAAAAATCCAAATGTGATCAAAACAGTGAGGGCAAAGTGTTCTGGCCCAAACAACAAGCTCAAGATGCCACGTTTACCAATGCATCTGTGCTATAGCGAGATAATGTGAGGTGCCTGGCCAGGGAGTTTGGCAAGTCATGACAACCAGCTCCACAGTTCAGAGGTTCCCCAGACTGTGAGGGGAAACTGTGCCAGCCAAAGGAAGATTCCATTAAGCCAGTTACTCCAGGATGCTCATGAGGCGACACCAACCCCACTGCAGTTGATATAAAGGATTAGCCTTGGCACTCATCATATAGTAGATACTCCCTCAATACTAATAGATCAGAGCCCCCACCTCAACAGACCCCAGTTCTTCCTCAAAGGAGATGGGGTGGCCATGGGTGTGCTTTATTCAGTGTAAATGTAAAAACAAAAAGCACTCCATTGTCCCTGCACCTCTGTGTACCCGTGCACCGCTGGAATAGTGATAAAACAAAAGAGAAGCATGCTCTGTTCCCTCCCATGAAGCCACACAAGGGACAAAAGTGCCATCATCGCAGCCCTTGAAGAATCAGAGGCATGATAAAAGTGATTTTTGTCATTTTTTTCTATCACATCGTGATTTTTTTTTACATTCTGCATACTTTGTCATTAATTACAAATCTGCAAAGTTTGGTAGAGATATGAAAATGTGTGCACACTCCCCACAAAAGAGAAGGAAAAATATTCTTTCTTCTTTTCTTCCTTCCTTCCTCTCTGCCTCCCTTTCTTTCCTCTCTTCCTCCTTTCCTCTCTCCCTCCCTTTTCCCTTCCTTCCTTCCTTTCTTCCCTCCCTTCTTCCTTCATTCTTTCATTCCTTCCTTTCTTCCTTCCTTCCTTCCTTTCCTCAGTCTGTCACCCAGGCCAGAGTGCAGTGGTGCAATCACAGCTCACTGCAGCATTGACCTCCTGGACTCATCCTCAGCTTCCTGAATAGCTAGAACTATCAGTGCAACACCATGCCCAGCTACAAAAATTTTTATTTTAAAAAAAGAGCTTCTGGTACAGCAAACATGTCTTGAGCACCTACTATGTGTCAGATGCCTTCCTGGGCATCTTAAAATGTGAAACTCAAGAGCCATATAACTTTTTGTTCAAGGCAGGACACTTTGAAGTTAAAAGGGGGCAATATTAATAATAATATTTGGCTAATAGGCCAGGACTGTCCTGGGCATACCAAAAGATTTGACTGACTAGTAGTACCTCAATTAATGTCTTCAATGACCCTAAGTGATAAGTAGTTTTTTCTCCCATTTTAATCAGTAATGACCTGGAAGTTCAGAGAGTTTGTATTTCCAAAGCTGTACATTCAATCTTGTTCTATCTAAAAGCTTACACTGGCTTCATCTTACATGGCAAAAGTAACCATAATACAATAGAAAAGTGACAAAAGTTCAATGTAAGATGACAGAAAAAGAGGAAATGCCTTCAACAGGAGGAATCTGGGAAAATGTAAGGAAGGGAGGGGAGTCATTTCTGCCTACTCCTGAGAGGCAGGTGGGACTCAGGCTCATGGAGGCAGAGGCTGCACTTTCTAAAGTGGCAGAGTAGGAGAAAGGGGAGGGAGGCTGGGAAGGCGTGGACATGTGCAAGGACCTACAAGGCAAGGCAAGTTCCCACCACGAGATGGCTAAAGGAAAGCTGCCAGATCTTAGTAATTTAAGTAATCTTTGACTTTTTCCCTCCATTCCCTGAGACATAAAAGCAGGACCAGCTATATAATTTGCAAGTTCCAGTGCAAAATGAAATTATGGAGACTTTTGTTCAAAAACTATTAAAAATTTTAATGATGACAGAAGACCATTAAATCTAGCTTTGGGTCCTTCTAAGCATGGATGCTTCATGCAGCTAAGTAGATAACATGCCCATGAAGCCAGCCCTACATAGAAAGCTTATTTTGCCTAAGTTTTCAGCTGATTTGACCAGAGCAGAATTAGCCTGAAACACCCACTTTGGTCTTGGCAACAGAGAGGATGGAAGATGAACACCTGCTTTCTGCCTTAGAGTATATAATCCCATGTATAACCCTGATTGTCAGTTTGGAAATGTCTCTTACCAAGACCCCATTCATCCTTGCTATGGCCCTGGCAAATGAAGAGGAACTTCATGTTACTATTTTTCTGGTTCTTTCCCCTGCCTCTCCTTTCACTCCCATTGTGAGGAGATGTGTCTTTGGGATGCAGTTTTTATATTAAGACCTGAGGTTTCACAAGGGCCTGTCGCTGGTGCCTCTCTATTATCTTCTTCTCTCTTTTTCTCTACAAATAGGCGGTTAGAAATCTGCAGATGGTGTCAGGAAAGAGACAAGAATGAGGGGAGAGCCTAAGGCATCTGTCATAAAGCAGACAGGTGGGCTCTGCTTCTGATCCCAAATGTCTGTAGTAGACCCGGGGGATTCCGTCTGGTGGACATTTGATGGACAGGACCACTCCACACCATACCTCCCAGGAAGAGAGATGCACATTTGCTACAGATCCCACACTGCAGTGCTTGGTATTCAAGGCCTTTCATCCTACCCACCTGTCCTTGCTTCTCTTCTGTCACTGCCTAAGATGGACCTCAGGCTCCAGCCAGATAGGTATTCCTAAGTGTTTCCTATGCTTTGGGCCTCATAGCATTGCTCCTGTTGCTTTCTCTTAGAAGTGCTTCACCTATATTAATGGATAGATTCTTTTCATCTCTCAAGGTCTAATTCAAGCACTTCCACTTAAGTTTTATCTGAGAATTCAAGTCATCACCTGCAATAATGGCAAGGTTTAAACATTTCCACCTCTCTCCTGAGTTCTTCGTTGAAAGGAACAGTCTCTCTTTTGAATTCTCTTAGTTATCAGAAACTCTCTTCCCTAATAATGTTATGGGCCCATGCCTATATCAGTTCAAACTCTCTATTACAAATAATTGATAACTCCAAGTCATACAGTGATAAAAGAAAATATATTGGCCCATAGGCAGTCTGTCAGCTTTCCTTCCTTTGTGCTGGCTTCACTCTCAGATTGCTTCCCTCACAGTAGCCAGCTGTTTGCAAAAGCTCCAAGCTTTATATCCTTACTTCCAACACCAGTGGAAGCCAAGGTCTCTTCAATATCAAGACCTGGGATTCATATTTTCCCTCTGGCAAGAATCGGTTGGGTCAGGTGGCCACCTCTGAATCAATTTCTGGAGCAGTCTTCTCTGTTCTTGTAGCCGTGGGTACAGCCTCATGCAAGCTGCATGGCTCGTGAATAGGGAAAGATGGAGTTCTCTTGCTCAGTAGAAAGGGTAGATGCCAGTCCACAAGCAACCTGTCTGCCTCACTAGATTACAGCCTCCTTGAAACAGAGAGTATGCCTGTCATCTTTTGTTTATTCATTTCATTCAACAGATGTCTAAGGCATCCGTACTATGTTGAGGAATTTTGATAAGCACTTTGAATTTTTAAAATGTTAGGTGTATCTCTATTCAAAAAGCTGAAAGTCCATCCATTCGATAAACAACCATTTACTGGACCTATTATGCAGCCAGACAGCATGTTAGGCAACAGAAATATAGCAGTTAACAGAACACACCATCTCTGCCCTCATAGACATAATCGAGACACCAAATCAAAAATTACAGATAAGCAAATAGGCAATTGTGCTACAATGAACAAAGTGTTACGATTAATCAAGGTTCAGAGCAGTTTGGGAGCAGTCAGTCATTTGACCCAGCTTGTTGCACAGGTGAAGATGTGGAGCCAGAAAAACTTCCTGGAAGAGGTACCACCTGCGCTGGGTTATGGGGGATTCAAGGTAATCCCCAAAGTGTTTTATTCAGTGTCTGGCATGAGATTGTTTTCAATAAATGACTGATGAATGAATGCATTAATATAAAAAAAGTTCAAGCCTTTCCAAAGTCAGGAAGGACAACTGAATTAATTAAGTTCTGATCACAATAATTCACCCCAATGGAGGGGAGAAATGTTCTTGAAAAAATTCTACAAATCACTCATTTTTTGTTTAAAATGCATCATGATCTTTGCGCATCCTAATATTTTGCCTAAGCTAATATTGAAAGGAGTTTGCATTTCATGCCCTCACTGGAGTTGATCAGAAGCAGCCAGAAGAAACTTGAATGAAAAGGGAAAAAACAATCTCAGACTGAAAATGATATGAGTAATCGATTAATAGATTATTTAGGGTTAGCTGAAAGTTAATTGTATTCAAGAAAAAAATCTCCTTATAACATAATGAATTGGCTATTACTGCCTCGAGTATAAAATCAGGATAATAACTACTTTATAGGCTTGTAGAAATTAGAGATTAATGTAAAGCCCTTAGCTCTAATACCTAATATTTGCTGGAACTCTCATGGCTGCTGATGCCATTATGACTGTTGTTTTTGTTGTTGATATTGTTATGGTTTCCAGATATATTGCATTCAGTGTTCTTTCTATCCGTGATGTTTCTTCACCCTGTGCTCCTTTTACCACCATGTTAATTCCTATTCATCCTTCCACCAGTAGTGCCTCCAACAAGCCTTTCCTAACCATCCCCTTCTGGAGACTGGTGAGATGCCCTCTCTGAGCCACGCTTGGACACAAGCACTGATCACACTGGATTGTCACTGCCTTTGCACGTGTCTATCCTTCTCACTGGCCTGAGACTTCCTACATGGCAGGTATTAGATTTTTTTTTCAATCTCCTTATAGTTGTTAGCACACAGCTTCTGCTCTGTGCATATTTGCTGAATGAATTAAGAAGCTGCCGAAAATTATTTATTCCTAGAACATTATTAGAACCAAAAGAGATTTTGGAGATCACTTTATCCAATCTGTTTTAATTATAAGGTAGAAGAAAGACAATGACCTGTCCAGGGTCACACTGTAAGAAAGAGGACAGAGGAGTCGGGCGCCGTGGCTCCCGCCTATAATCCCAGCACTTTGGGAGGCCAAGGTGGGTGAATCTTGAGGTCAGGAGATTGAGACCATCCTGGCTAAAACTGTGAAACCCGATCTCTACTAAAAATGTAAAAATTAGCTGGGTATGGTGGTGGGCACCTGTAATCATAGGTACTCGGGAGGCTGAGGCAGGAGAAACGCTTGAACTCCGGAGGTGGAGGTTGCAGAGAGCCAAGATCACACCACTGCACTCTAGCCTGGGTGACAGAGGAAGATTCTGTCTCAAAAAAAAAGGAAGGAAAGAGAACAGAAGTGGCCTTAAAACATGAGTATGGTCTGGTCCAGACAGCCCCAATCCAGGGCTTTTCTCTACTGTACTAATCTACTCTCCTGAGCCTAAGAAAAAACTGCCTTGGGTTTGAACTCATTAGGCCAAACCTAGTATAATATTTCTTTAAGTATAATCCACTGGACAATATCTCTGGGAAAAAAACAACTATGTGAACAAGTAAGTTTTGTAAGAGTTCTATATCTCATCCTCCTTTAGATTGTCAGTGCATTTCAACTCACTGAAGGCTTTCAGTAATGAGCCCTGTTTAATTTTTTTGAACCCAATTTGACCATAGAATCTCTCCCTCATTTTTTCCCTGCTTTTGTTGGTTGGTTTTTGTTTTATTTTGACTTTTAGTTGATTCATATTAGCATCCCAAGGACTGTGGTTGAGTTGTCATGTTTCATTGCTATGGAACGTTATATCTGGAGACAACCTCAGGGAACATCTACTCCTACTCCCTCATTTTACGAATGGGGAACTGAGGTCCGGGGGTGAAATGGTATTATCCGTGTTGTACAACACAAGTAGTGGCATATCCTCTTTTTGGTTCTTTGGTCAAAATGCGGTCTGTTACTGTCATGTCTACAGTTCTCCCCAGACTGCTAAAGGCTTAAACAGTGGCAGTTTAAGGAGTTGAGCTGACTTTTAGGGTGAGGCGGAAGACATTGTCTGCCATAGGGCGGAAGTGACTCTGATAGGCAGGTGAGAGTCAGCTCCTCCCCTCCCGCCACAGTGGTCTACTGTTCTGGGCCAGGTCGTGTTGTCCATTACAATCTACTTTCCTATATTTACAGAGCACTTTTTCATCAAAGACTTCTGATGGCTTTCTTTCATAGTATTACATTTTTTCTTACGATAGTTCCTTGGATGATGTTTGACATACAGGGGAAAAAAAGCTTCAAATTTAAAAAATTAAAAGCCTTGCCTAACTAGGATGTCACATTTAGTCAGAAAAGGAAATGGTACAAAAATCTTGGCATCCTGAAGCCAAATTGAAAACTCATTTTTAACTTCTTCGACCCCTGGCACATCCTCCCTCTCTCTATTTTGTGGTGACCCCAGCATTAGGTGTGTGCTTCCCAAACTCCCTAGTTCCCCTTGACTGAGGTGCCCTTTCCTCTTCTCAGCTTCTCAAAATCCTCTTCCTACTTCAAGACTAAACTCAAAAAGCTCCTCCTCTATTAAACTTCACCCCAGCCATGAACTTGGCACCTCACTTCCCTCCAGGTTGGGACTGATCATATTTTGCCTAAAATCTTAAAACTTTTGTTCCCATTTAAGTCTTAGCCTCACATCTAGTTTTTTAGGTGCAAGGCCTTTCTTACTCTCTTCTGCAGCTCCTTTAAGGCAAAGACTCAGAGTTTAGTAGAGCTCAAACACAGACTTTGAACTAGAAAGACAAAATAAAATCCAGGGTAGATACTGTCTAGTTTTTCCTCTCCGAATTTCAGTTTCTTCAAGGGTGAAATGGGGACAACCATGCATAGCCTGCAGAGTTGTTAAGACCAAATAAGAAAACACGAGTAACTGCTTTGCAAAGTGGATTAGAACACATTTGGCAATCAATGACTAATAGCAACTAGTAGCATCATATACCCCTCGAGCACCCAGGTACACATACGTGCACACAACACGTCGCATCCTCTATACGGGTTGAGCATCCTTAAATTTGAAATCTAAAATCCAAAATGCTCCAAAATCTAAGACTTTTTGAGTGCTAATCCAGCACCAAAAGTATAAAATTCCACACCTGACCTCCTGTGACAGCAGCAGTCAATGTGCAGTCAAAATTGTTTCCTGCACTAAATATATTCCATAGAATTATCTTCAGGCTATGTGTATAAAGTGTACATGAAACATAAGTGAATTTTGTGTTTAGATTTGAGTCTCATCCCCAAGATAGCTAATTATGTATATATAAGTATCCAAATCCAGCAAAATCCAAAATCCAAAACACTTTAGGTCCTAAGCATTTGGGATAAGGGATATTCAACCCGTGTGGCCACTACCCTGCAACAGTTAGCACTTTTCTTGGTTCTAGCACTATGCTATGTCCACAGTGTTTTGTATCTCATTTTAGCATCTTTCACTCCACTTAACTAGTCACAGTTCATGGGCCCGTCATCCCCCTTGGATCATGTCTTTCCATCTTCAGTGTTTACAGCATAGTGACTAGCTCACTGTCAATGCTCAGTAAAGGACTGATGAGTGAATGAATGAATAAATGCAAGCATGTATTTTCAATTTTAAGAAAAAACTCACGAAACTTTACAAAATAAATCCCATGGAAAAGGCTTTTCCCAATGGATGCAGTGGCTCACCCCTGTAATCCCAGCACTTTGGAAGGCCAAAGCAGGAGGATTGCTTGAGGCCAGGAGTTTGAGACCAGCCTGGGCAACATAGTGAGACCCCATCTCTACAGAAAAAAATGCAAAAGTTAGCTAGGCACAGTGCCTTACGCCTGTTGTCCCAGATACTAGGAAGGCTGAGGTGGGAGCATCGCTTGAGCCCAGGAGCTTGAGGCTGCAGTGAGCTTTGATTGCACCACTGTACTCCAGCCTGGGTGACAGGGTGAGACCCTGTCTCTAAAATTAAATGAATAAATACCTAAATAAACAGATACACAAAATGCTTTTCCCAAAATAATGGATGTTATTTCCACCACAAAGCTTCATGTTTAAAAGAAAGCTTATATACACCTGTAGACTGTTTCTTCCTGCTGAGCATTGGCATAGCACCCATACTTACACATCCGTAATTGGATGTAGATGTGGCATAACACCTCTCTCATTTGCAGATCTGGGATCCCAAAACTCCGGTAGTCTGAGATATACTCCCAAATCCACAGATAAGAAGAAAAAGCCTCTGAATTTTCGAATGAGCTGCCTCAAAGTTTAAACCTTAAGGTGTAGGTGGAAGGGACTAGCATTTATGAAGCCACTATTATAGGTACCATCCACTGTGCTTTGGGGAAGGAAATCATTTGGTGAATACCCGTCGGATTTCAGGCCTTGGCACAGGCATTCTCATATACATGATCTGATTTAATCTTTACTATAATCCTGTGGGGCAGTTATTATCCTGTTTTCCAGATAGAAAATACAAAGCTGAAAGAGTTCACAGGGCCAGGAAGTGAGGGAACCAGCATTTGCATCCAGAGCCAGCTGTCTCCAAAGTCCATGCCTTTTCCCTCAAGCCACTGTCCTTCTGATGTCTAGAAATCCTGCTTTTGTACAATCACACCTTCCCTGACAGCGCTAGACAGGTGAGACTGTGTTATGCATACCCTCACATGTAGCTGCAGCTGCCCTTAACTGTGCTACATCAAAAGCAGAGGCCCATCCCTGGATCACAGGTGTCCATTTCTCACTTATAATTGAAAAGTACCTTTCATGTTTTTCCCCACCACAGTAAAACTGCTCTATATTTATTTCATTGTTATTATCATTTTCATCATCCTAACGATTCTTCAGTATATACCAAGTGTCTCTGATGAAACATGCAGGAGATGAAAAATCCTTGGGTGGGTTGGCACGCTTCACATTGTTAGTGTATTATTCATTAGTGTATTAATATTGCATGGGCTGTATTTTTATATGCAATTTAAAGAACAGGTAGCTTAAAATGGGAATGAGACAATATTATCGGATCAATCAGAAGCCTGAGCTTTCACTCAGAGCTTTTAAATGATCATTCCAATCCATTGGGTGAGAGAATATGTTGTCAGAAATGTGATGCATCTGCACTGGGACATTTTCAGGAAAGGAAAACACATCTCAGCCTAGAGAGGGTGGCACTATTAAAGTAAATGCTTGTTTTGCATTATGCAGACTCAGGGAAATTGGGTCAGGTCCATGGTCCATCCTGGCAGGAGTCTGTCTCAGACACTTGCCCCACAGGAGGGAAGGTGGGTATTGAGGTTGCCCTCCAGGCTTGGGCCTTGGCACTCCCAAGTCTCTCAGGACACTCATATGCATTTTTATGCAAATCTTCACTTTTGTGCAATGAAAAGCAAAAAATGTCTGTGATTGTTACAATTGGGGAGATCAGGAGAAGAAGGCCGAGTCCATCCCTCACTCATATTTAGGAAATTCTCAGAGAAAAGGCAGCTATATAATATCCTGACATCTATAGTCTCCTTCTCAGGCACTATTTCACTTAAAACCCTCAAAATTCCTCAAGGTAGAGAGCACGGTAGGATCACCGTGCTTTTTACAAACGAGAAAACTAAGGCCAATATCATCTGAAACATGTCTTTTGTTCTCATTCTCTGTTCTTCTCGTTAAAATCTGCTTCAGGGAAGTCTCCGCTATCAGACACCCCTAAGGTCGCTTATGTCAAAGGACTGCCTGTCCCTGTGGCACTTGAACTTGGGCCTCTCTCTAGATTGCTGTGGAGGAAGCAGGTCAGGGTTGAGAGTCAGAAGTTCTTGTTGTACTCTCAGCTGAGCGGCTTTGGACAAGTCACCTCCCCTCCTTCTGAGCTCATGACTTGTGTATAAAATGAAAAGACTTGACTTTCAAGAGTCAAAAACTCAAATACCTTGAGGAAGAAATCAGCAATGAGAACCAGTAAATCAGAATGGATGTTAAGATCATAAGGGACTTTCAACATTTAAGAATGATAACAAATAAAGCCAGTGTAAGCGCCAGACTAAACAAGAAATTATTTTAGAATTAGCTCTCGCATGAGCAATCTTTTTTTTTTTAATTGTACTTTAAGTTCTGGGGTACATATGCAGATCTTGCAGGAGTATAGCATACATACACACATGCCATGGTGGTTTGCTGTCTCCATCCCCCTGTCACCTACATCAGGCATTTCTCCCAGTGTTATCCCTCCCCAACCTCCCTGCCCCCACTGTCCCTCCTGTAGCCTTCCATCCCCCAACAGACCCCAACGTGTGATGTTCCCCTCCCTGTGCCCCATGTGAGCAATCTTAATCACAAATGAGCATCTCAAAGTTAATGCAGTATCCGGGGGCTACAGGATAGATTCAGAAAACAGGTGCTCACTGTTGTGGA